>JAEANM010007030.1:0-18082 GCA_017656035.1 Myanophis thanlyinensis
TAGATAGATAGATAGAAAACCATAAACAAAACAACCAGTATGATAATAGTCTTATGGAAATCTATGGAAAAAAAAACTCATTTGGAGAAGTATGAATGAGTCTGATAATTACACAACAATATTGTATATAGCTGAGAAAAGAAACTACAGCAAAACATTAAAGGACTATGATGAGCCCTGGGATGAAAGAGATTCTTAACTTGGAGTAAAGTTGGCAAGAAAAGATAAGACACATGTTTAAAAACCATACATGATGCCGAAAAACAGAGATGTTTTTGTCCCTCTAACTCAAGGTTAAACCCTGGAGACATCTAGTCAATTAAATGTCAGGAGATTCAGAGCCAGATACAGGTGGAAAAATCTTTCTCCATTTGACACATAGGTCAACTATGGAATTTGCTGCTATCAAAGATAATGATGTCTACTAATTTCAATGGTTTTGGGAAATAGATGCAATGCATTCAGGATCAAGGTATCAGCAATTAACAAAATAACAGAATATTAGAGTTGCAAGGGACCTCTGAGGTCTTCTAGTCCAGCCCCCTGTTTAAGCAGCAGACCCTATACCCGTGATGGTGAACCTATGGAATGGGTGCCACAGGTGGCACACAGAGCCATCTTGTTGGGCACACAAGCTGTCAGCCAACTTACCTCCAGCTGAGCATGCACATGTGGTTGCACATGCACGTATGCACGATTGCAGAGACCCAGCTGGTCTTTGGGGCTTCGTTGTGCATGGGCACAACTGCATCAGGAAATCAGCTGGTCTTCGAAGCTCTCCTGTGCGTGCACACGCGATGGCTCATGTGTGCGTGAAGGCCTGAGCGCAGCATGCATGCATTGCATGAGCAAAAGCTGCATGCATGCGCAGATGGTGCATTTGCACATGCAGCGCATGTGGAGGAGCCGCACCAAGTGCTTATGGCACACGCAAAGCGTGTACTTTTCGTCACCCAGTAAGTAAAAGGTTCGCCACCATTGCCCTATACCAATTCAGACAAATGGTTGTCCAAGTTCCTCTTCAAAACCTCCAATGATGGAGCACCCAGAACTTCTGTAGGCAAGTTGTTCCACTGATTGATTGTCCTCATTACCATGAAAGTTCTCCTTAGTTCTAAGTTGGTTGATTAGTTTCCATCCGTTGCTTCTTGTCCTGCCTTCAGTGGCTTTGGAGAATTGTAGGACTTGTTGAATGTTTGCTCTAAGAAAAAAAAAAACACATGCTTTTGATATTACCTGGGAGGATGTAGACAAAGGAAGGCCATTCTATTCATTTCTCTGATCTTCTTGTAGGCATCTAGTTGACCTTGGATGTTCGGCAGGAGGACCACTGCTTCTTCTTATGCTCCAGCAGAAATTAAACAGAAATGTCTAAGCTGACTTCTTGTTACATTCAAATGAATTTTGAGTGTTCCTCGAGATTTCCCTTGACGTGCATTGAACAAGTTGCAATTTTACAAAAAAATTCTCCACATTTTCCTGTGCTCATTTTCATATTTGATTGTGCCCTTTTCACTCTCCTCTTCAACACACATAGGCCATGCTGTGTGAGACGAGTTTTATTCTCCGGGGAGCTGTGAACTTTGGATTTCTTTATTTTATTTTATTTATGTATTTGTTTTTGCTGCAAACGTTGAATAATTCCCGCTGGAATTTTTTTTTTGTTTCTATGGGCTAGTGGTGAAGACATTTAATTAGCAGAACCTGTGAGTAATACGTCCGCGAGAGAATAATATAAAAAAAGCAACATTAAAATAAAGCACGGCTGGCAAGTTTCTGACATTTCCATGTAAATGTCAGTTTAATGCAGCCAATGGGTTTAAGTCAGCATGAGTATACCGTTGACTAAGCTAGGCTAGGGAAGTGGCAGAAGGTCTGAACTACCTTACTAGGACTGTTAGAAAATATTTCGGATAGAAAGCACAAGACAGTGTGGAATAAGGATATATTTGTGAGACAAGACCCCGGAGGATTAAAAAGTATTATTGTGTTACTAAACTGTATTAAAGAAGATTTTTTGGGGGGAACCAAACTAAAGAACTAATTGTTTGATACCTGATAGAGGACAACTTGAAATTACAGAGACTATCAAAGGACTGCTGAGATTTTGGTCCTGAATATTTGGTTGTTGAATAAAGAGAGATTTTTGAATAAATAAAATCTTACAAAAGGATTCAGCAGCAGGAAGAGATGAAGATTTGAGAGGAGATGGCATTGATGATACAAAATATAAAGGAGATCTTTATACCAGGCTGTAAGGATTTAAAAAATTAAAATGGAGGCGATAGAAGAATAGATGGACATTATTCTACAAGAGACTACAAGCAAGCAAGACGAATGATGTGGTCCTTCCTAATCCTGTACATCCTGGTCACTCCTAAAGAGTTGGTTACTCCTAAAGATGTTGAACCTCAACATCCTCATCTCTGCTACCTCTATCTCTGCCTCTTGTCTTTTCCTCACTGCTACAACCTCTAACCCATAGCCCAAAAGCTTTCTACTCTATGTGAAATCTGAATTTTGTCAATTTTCCTTAATGATCTTTTTAAAATAGTAGAAATGATCACATGATCAAATGGGGAAGACAAAACAAACAGAAATGCCCCAAAGATGCTTTTTCAAAAGGCAACCAACTGGATACTGTTTTTCCTTGAAGATGTTTCTCTTTTCATCCAAGAAGCTCCTTCAGTTCTGACTGAAGGGTGAAGGACTAAAGGATTTATATTCCTTGCAGTCATCTAGTCATTCGTGCTCTTTCTGAGAATTGTGAACGATCTTCAAAGAAAAGCAGAGTCCAGCTGCCTTTTGAAAAAGCACATTTGGGACAACCATGACCTGGAATGATGACTGAGCATCTCCATTAGGCAGACAAACAAACAGAAACTGAGGCTAAAACCCTTTAGGTACAAAACCTACCTGTCAACATCCAAAAGGACGTTTTTGTTTTTGTTTTAATTGGGGGGAATTTCAGCTGTAGTACAAGGGCTATCCACAAAATAGGTTATGTTTTTGTCTGTATAGCAAGAAGGGGTGGAGCTAGCACGGCCATCTTTGGTCTGTGTGTCCGCCGCTCAGTCTGCATGTAGTCGAGCTAGTGGGAGGTTCGTATCGTTGCCCGTTATTTCACAGCAAATGTTTGCTGCAATTGAAAATCCCTCCAGTTGTGAGGTGCGATCAGTGGTAAGGTTTTTGTTGGCAAAAAAACATAAACCGATGGAAATTTTTCGGCAACTGTGTGAAGTGTACTGGGACAACATCATCCCTGAAGGTGGAGTGCGCCAATGGTGCATTAAGTTTAAAAAGGGCCGAACGAACGTTGCTGATGAACATGATCTTGCACCAAGCGACTCCCACTTGTTTCCTCCTTCAAGGCATCCCATTGACTGGCTCAAGTCTCAGGCGGCTGAATTTGATGACCATGGAATTACAAAGCTTGTTCACCGCTATGTTATAAGTGCCTCAATTTGTTCGGTGAATATGTTGAAAAGGAGTATTTAAGTGTCACTTTCAAGTGTATATAATATTTTTTCCCTACACTTTGTTTTTTTTTTTTTTTCCTGTCACAAAACATAATCTATTTTGTGGCTAACCCTCATATATTTGCCATTTTATATAGTTAAAATCCTTTTGGATCCTGACACTATCCCTTTAATGTAAGAACCAAACATGGCTAGCAAGATATGTAAAGCTAAACTGAATTGACTTTCTTTCTTTTTCCTCCCAATATCCAAAACATTGAGTAAAGTTATTTATTTCAGCACCCCGAAGTAGAAGTATAATGAAGTTGTCTGAAAGGATTAGATCAGGTCCTAGATAGAAGCTTTGTTTTAAGAAATATTCCCGAATAAATCTAAAAGTGCAGCCTTACTTTCCTTCATGTCTCCCAGGTAAGAGGTCTCTGGTTCTTTCTCTTCTCTAATAGCCAACATTTTCTGTGCATATATTTAGGTGCAATTTGGATACTATATTTCTTGATATTTCAGTTCATTTGGTGACCATTCAAATTTACAACGACACTGGAAAAATGACTTATGACCATTTTTCACACTTATGTATTTGTATTTATTTATTTATTTATTTATTGAAACTTACAATGAACCCAGCAACATCCAATCTGACAAAATAATTTTATGTAAATCAAAAGTCTGTATGGAAGATTTTGAGGTGGGTTTTGATTTGGTAAAAAGTCTTGTTTCCCTCTGATTGCATAGAAAGGTTTTATTACTCATCCAAATTGAACAAAATGGTTTAGATGAGAACCGATGGTATTGATTCTTGCAAAGCATCTGGTTTTATTTATTTAGTGGCCCTGTCAGATCTGAGTTTTAGCTACAGATGGATTTCCAGTTAAAGGAAATGTGTCTCAATCTAGAAAACCACCTCAAATGATGGTCTAAGCAGGTTGGCTTTCACAATGATAGTGAAATTTCTACAATTAAGAGTAATACAATTAACCATTAGTAAACAGCTGGCAAGGCTTTAAAAATAGAATTCTAGGGGGAAAAACACTAGACATTTGTAGTTATCAATAATTTTGATAGTACATAAAAATGCAAATATTTGGGAAAGTTAGATTTCTTCTGTCATCCCAGGATCTTATGTTAAACATGCACACACACACACACATTTAGAGTAGGAGCTTACTATCTATAAGACTCAGAAGACCAAGTGAACATCACAACCACATGGATAGAAATTGTTTTCTTTGCTTTTCCATTTGTCCTGCCCCTTTTTCAATGCAGTTATAATGTTGAAAAATTCACAAATGTTCCTTGAAAGGGTGGCTTCTCTCTTTGTAATACTTTAGTCCAGCAATCTCCAATGCTATGTATCCTGAATTTGGCATGAGGTCAGCTGTATCTTTGCTTCTCATTTCCACACCCGAGAAGTTATTCTTGGGTCTTCCCTTGAAAATGGGGAATAGAGGAAGTGAAGGGGCTCTTTTTGATAAATATTCTCTCTCTCTCACTCCTGCAATATGATGGACCAAATCAATTATAGAGTAAAAAGATGGAAGTATGAAAAGCAGAAGAAAAATGTCCAGGTGAATGGCTGGACAGCCATATTTTTTACTGATAGTGAGGACAGAATATTGTCTGGATTTACCATCTTGTTTGTTTGCTTATTTTATATTTTTATTATTATATTTCCATCTATCTACCTACCCACTTATCTATTTCTGCCCAGAATCAAAACTCTTAAATTATTTCAAATATTGTAGTGTGTTGTGACAATTTGTAAATCCCCGAAAACCAAAGACAAGTTTACACTGTTTTCTTCTGCCTGGAATCTTTAGTCCCCTCTAGTGTCCAATTTCTGAAATAATAAATTCTCAAATTTCTGTTATGATTTAAGATAGACAAAACAATTTGGTTGTCCCGAAAAGCAATTCACTTTAATTATTTCCCAAATCTTATAGTAAATAAAAGTCTTGCTATTTTAAATTCGTCTGGATCCTTAATCCATTTATAACTTTCTTAGATCAAAATGTAAGTGAAACCAATCTTAGTATTTTCCATTTCTTCTAGTTTTTTCACTCCAGTATGCCATTCTCCCTTTGGTTCATGTCAGTCATTCAGTTTGGCTCTCTTGTGACAGGAATTTTGAACTAGTTATTTCTTTTGTGGAAAACAGCTCACAGGTATGGTGATTGCCTACTGTGGTAGCACTTTGACTTATATACAGCTTCACAGTGCTTTACAGCCCTACAGAGTCAGCTTATTGCCCGAAACCAGTGGTGTAATTCAATTTTTTGTATTACCAGTTCTGTGGGCGTGGCTTGGTGGGCATGGCTGGGGGGGGCCCTCATGTGACTGAGTGGGCAGTTTCTGTCAGCAGGGCAATAAAGATTAGGCTAGAAACAACCCCAGAATGTTTTTTTCCTGCCTTCCTTACAGGATTAACCCTGTAAAGTGGGAAAAAACAAAAGGAGATTTCGTCTAACAACTGGTTCTCCGAACTGCTTAGGAAATTTACTACTGGTTCTAGCAAAGTGGCTAGAACCTGTTGAATTTCACCTCTGCCCCCAACAATCTGGGTCTTCATTTTACTGACCTCAGAAGGATGGAAGGCTGACTCAACCTTGAGCTGTTCAGGATCAAATTCCTGGAATAAGCAGTCCTACAATACTGCATCCTAACCACTTTGCCACCACGGCTCTTGCTGCAGATGAGATTCAGTTTTGATATTAAGTTCCTCTGCTGGCAGTTTGAAGTACATTGATTCTATTGGATGAGCTTTTTTTGTCTCCGCATTATACCCATTCAGTGTAGAAATGCAATAAAGGAGAAAAGTCTGCATGCCCTTGCACAGTCAGGTGTTTCTTTCAGGATTGTGTGTGTCACAATTGTTAAGATGTCTGCCACAACAATGTAATCAAAGCCTTATCCCTTGTTTACATGCATTGACACACATAAAAATATTGGAGGAAAACCCCCACCAAGGCTGGCCTCATGGAACACCCCCTACACACACACACCTGGTATTAACAATTTTTAGTCTTTCCATCTTGGATCTCTCCATCTCTTGGAATTGTATAATATTATTTTTACATTTTTAAGTTTTAAATCTTAAATTATTTGATTTTAATTTTTTTTTTTTTGGATTGTTTGAATTGTACACTGCCAGGAGCATCTCTGTGAGGGAGATCAGTAGTTAATAAGTTAGATAGATGGATAGATAGATAGATAGATAGATAGAGTGGGGCTTCAATTATAGATGCCATCTTGACTTTTGGGAAATCACCCCTCTCACAGCCATCTTAGCCCAAACTCAGGAAGCAGTTATTTGCTTGTTCCTGAGGCCTGTTTGCATTCAGTTGATTTTGCCTGTATCTCTCCTCTCCTTGCACTGTATCTGAAATTAAAATAATGCTTAATTGTGATAAATTGTGAGATAAACCTGTAAGGAAAATAGAGCTGGGAATAAATAGATTGCTCCAGCATGAAATTGAATCAGTGTGAGCTGACTCACGGAATGGTGCTTAAAGAACAGTGGGAAACTGCATGTGTACATTGGAGGATGTTATGACTAAAGCAGAGCAGAAACTGGAGATGAAGTGAGAAAAGAAGCAGCTCTGAGGACACAGTGACCCCACTTCATTGATGGCAAGGATAGTTTCATCTATAATTTATAGGGTTCCAAGTTACAGGAGAAAAGAATTAGAAACCTAGGTCCAATTCATACGCTGCGAAGCGGCTTCTGAAAAATTACCATTCAGCAAGGTCTACCTCCTCCAGGTTGCCTTGGAAACACCAGTGACTTGGGTCAGCTCGATCGTGTTGGAGACTAAATGCAAAATCTGATATCTAATGTAAGTATTGGTGGCTGGACTATGCCATGCCAACTCATGAATGGATAGCTGAATATCAGAACATGTTTAAACCACACACAAACATTCCTTTAGGCAGATCCATTCTGCAAGCAAGATTTGAAAAAACTGCAAATTTTGTTCTGATAAAGGGAGAAATGCTTTCACACACCTCTATATGCAAGAAGAAGAAGCTAGTGTCATCTCGGTTTGGCTTTTATTACTTTTTGTTTAACAATGTTCTGCCATCATAGACTTGGACTGTGGAATGACAAGGGATGGAGGGATCAGAACAACACAAATGATCCAGTTAGTCTTGTCTGTTACTGAAGTAACAGAATAGGCATAATGAGTTGGGACTATTCACATCACCTTGGTACTAGAATAGTTTTTTGAGATGGGTGGACAAGAGCAGGTTAATAGCATACAAACCGAGGGCACTTCATACCGCCAATTGCTTACAATTAAGCAAAGAGGGACTTTCTTAGATAATTTGTGGGCTGTATGTGACCCTGGTAATTAAACAGTCAGCTAACTGTTGCATGATACAGGAATCTTGTTGGAGAAATGCGCTCAACTGGGAAACAAGTCAGAGAAAGAGTAGTTTCTTTCTTCCAACTAAAAGTGAAATACAAGTGTTTGCATATACCAAGTGACTTTCATCTTTGGATATAGGACTGAGTACTGAGGATGCTGGCTGTCTCCTGGGAGATCTGAGATGTGATGAGCTTTGCTAGCAAAATGAAGCTGTTCAATCTTAGTGTCTGTGCAAAAGTTAAAAAAAAAAAGCCTGCTTCCAATAGAAACCAAACTCTGAGTCAACACTGCATCTTTACAAGTTCTCACAACTCGGAGGAATTTGTGGCACGAAAAATACATTCGAATTACTTTCCTCAGCCATGAGTCTCATCAAGGGATTTATTTTCTTTTGGATTAAAGACCATTGGAGATCAACTTTTAAAATTGCATTTGTAATTTGAACTATATGCTATGGTATCCAGCCAGGTATCCAGCATAATTCTTTACAGCAGGATCAGTTCTCAAAAATAGTCAACATCTCTTTGGAAACTGCTCTGCCTTCGTTTCATGGGCCTTCCTCTATTGCTGAATGAAATAGTTCTCCATTCATCCTTCGGTGGTCGTAAAAGTAGAATGACATGGAATCTGCAGCTGTCTTTTCCCGTCCCTTCTTCGTCTTTCTGCCTCTCTAGCCTCTGTTCTCAGGCACCCCAATTGTCAGACTTAAACAACAAAAAAAGCCTCAAAAGTCATATTTTGCATAATTTGAGGGTACCTTTGATGTGTAAGAAAAGAGTGACTATATTAGTTTAGCTGTAATCAATGTTCAGCTACAAGCCCCCAAATTATTTTATTGAGATGAAATAATCTCAATTCAAATCCCAGGTAAATCAGTTCATAATGACATACTAATCATAAGAGACTGAAGATAGAAAACCACCTAGAATAATGGGAAAATTGGTCTTGGAGTATGAAGTCAAGTAGGAGGCAGGCTAATAGAGTTCTGCCAAGAAATTCCATGTTTATAGCAAACAACTTATTTCAACAACCACAAAGATAAACATACACATGGGTATTATCAGATAGACAACATCAAAATTGACTACATACTCTTTAAGGAAAAATGGAGAAGCTCTGTTCAGTCAGCAAAAATAAGATTGGATGCAAACTGCAGCTCGGATCACAAACTTTTCCTCAAAAAATAACCTAAAGAAAACGAAATCATTGGACCAAGAAGATACAACATCAGCAATATGACTATACGGTGAAGGTAAAGAACAGATTTAATGGATTAGATTTGATAAATACATTGCCTGAAGAACTCTGGACTGAAATTCATGATACCATTAAAGATGCAGCAAATAAAAATATCCTGAAATGCAAAAAGAAAAAGAAGATGAAGTGGCTATTTGCTGATACATTGAAAATAGATGGAAAAGGGAGTAAAACAAAAGGGAACAGAGACGGAAGAAAATTTGCCCAGCAAGACACTAACTTCCAGAAAAGAGCAAGAAGAAACTACATAAATCAAGCAAAGAAAGTAAGGGCAACATGAATAGGAAGGAGAAAATATATGTTTAGATGATTACAGAAATTAAGAGAAACATGTATATAATAATGAACATGATTTAAAAAATCCCAAAAGGCAAAAATTCACTGGTGAAAGAAGATATAATGATAGTACATTAAAGAAATGCACAGCAAAATCATCAAAATGCCAATGATCAAGTTTTGATCCCTGATCTAATATAAACAGACTCAGGAAAGTGAAACAAGATCTGTCTGTCTGTCTGTCTGTCCATCATCTATCTAGTGAACTATGCAACTGAAGGAGTTGAGGAAATACTAACAGGGCTGTTTAAACCTTACAGGTTTATGCAATTAAAGCTATTGATTGTTTGTAAGCAGCTACAAAAAACTCAGTGGTGGCTAAGAGATTAGAAAGGATTAAATTACATTCCAAAACCAAAAAAAGCATATGCTATGGTCAAACTACTGAACAATAGCACGTATGCCACATGCTGGAAGGAGAAATCTCACATATATAATCTGGATTTAAAAACAACAACACTTGATCAACAATTTATAATAGATAATGGAAAAGGCAAGGGAGTTCTCAAAACCTATCTGGTTGGTTTAATTTTATTGGTTACCCAAAAGCTTTTGATTACAGACCATAACAACTACTGCACAGCTGTTAAAACCCTTTGTATAATAGGCCACCTCAAGTGTTCATTGAAAAATGTGAATGCTGAGCAGGACATACTGGTCAGAATGGAATATAGATCAACCATATGGAAAACTATTGATTATCTGATTTGACTATAATCCTGAACTGCATCAGGACTGCAAATTATATGCAAAATTTCACCATGATAATTGCTACATTATAAGAACCGGCAACTGAAATTAAAAATACTGAAAGAAACATCAACAACCCCAGTTATGCTGGCGATAAACATTTTGATTGGTGGAATGAGGAAGAATTGAGGAATCTTTTGTTGAAGTTTAAAAAAAGAGAGTACAAAGCTGACAAGTTATTCAATATTTAAAAGCAATTATATTAGGAACTGTGATGGTGCAGTGGTTAGAATGAAGTACTGCTGACTGCCGGCTGACTGCAATTTGGCAGATCGAACCTCACTGGCTCAAGGCTGACTCCGCCTTCCATCCTTCTGAAGTTGGTAAAATGAGGGCCCAGGTTATATGTTGACTCTGTAAATTGTTTGGAGAGGGCTGTAAAGCACTGTGATTGCAGTATATAAGTCTAACTGCTATTGCTATTAAACTAAAATTATATCAGTGTGAATGCCATATGTAATGCCCACTACAAAAAAATGTAGATGTTAGTAGCTGATTTATCTTGACTCAGCTCAAAAATGCAAGGAATGGTGACTGAAACTATCAAATAAAGAGCTATCTGGATCTAGCCTCAAACATTTGAAATGAGTTTGTGCTTGAGATAGAATGGATTTTGCCTTAGAACATTTCTCGGTTTGTATTTACCTGTGGCATGTATACACCCTCCTATCATCTTTTTTTACTGCTAGATCCCTTGACAATGTCTATATTTCGTCTCTAACCCATGAAGGAGATAGACTTAAGTTGTCCTTACTGATGTTCAAGTAACATATTCCCCTTTATTTTAAGGCTGTCCAAGGTGACCTCAATTGCATCAAATATCTGAAGGGACACAAGGTGATTACAATTACTGGAAACAAAAGCAGGAAGGGGATCAACAATGGGATAGTCAATTTCATGGAGGTATAATTTTCTGCTTACTCAAGGTTGTGGCTCTTCAACACAACAATGGAGACAGGCTCTGAATGAAGCCATTGCTTTCAGCACTTGCTAAGCAACAATAAAGAAGCATATGGATGTGAGTGTGTGATGTTAAGAGCTTGCACAGATAGGTTAAACAAATACACTTTTTATTTGAAGCATATCATTGTGACAGTGCTCGTCCTGCCTATTTTTCTTGAGGGAAGATTTTGAGCAATTGAATTTTTAGGTATGGATTCCTCTAATCATATAGTGGTTGTGCACAAGTATTTTATACTCAGGATTACTGCTGGCATACAAAGTATCTCTGGGCAGAATTCTACTTAGTGCCTCTTTCCACTAAAATATAATTCTTTAAAAATATTTAAAATATTTTATTTCCTTTTTCTTAGTCTCTTTCTATACAATTGTGCAATGCAGTAAGTATGCTGTATACCTTTGGAATTTTGCAAATATCCCCCCTCCTCTTCAGTGCACAATTAGTTGTGCTGACACTGCTTATAGCACATGCTTTAGGTGATATAAGAATGGAATGGTTTATGATAGTTGGTATTTTAATTGTGAGGCTACTAGTGTCTGCTGTATGGCTATGTTTGGTGATCTTACCCATAATTTGAGGAGAAAAGCCTGGTACTCACAAAGAATTTCAGTATGCCAAACTTTTCCTTTGGGTTATGGAAAGCTTGAATAGGATGATTTGACTGAATCCTCCCTTCGAGTTTGATCCACAGAGCTCTGCAGTGAGTTTACTTATTGGATCAGAGCAAAACTTCAATTATTTTTTCTGGCCTTTGAGTGATCTCTTGCACATGAGCATAAGGCAGTTGCAAGGGCTGAGGAAAACGTGTCACCTCCAGTGCCAGAAGCTGATGCAGACCTATTTTCATGTGCCATTCATGAAGTATCCTTCCTACGTAAATATATTAATCAAGCAATGGCTCTTGTCCTTAGTGATTCTCTTAGAAATATAACAGAACACATTTGAGTGGTTCACAAGGCAGTTGGCACATGAAACATGTAGTACCTGCAGACTTACTTATAAAGTACTTGTAACCACATTTGAAGGTTGGACATATACTACCCTCATAATGACCTACTTGCTGCTCCAATCCTCCATTTATAAGATTTAGTAGCAAGGCATAGTGGGAATCATGGATATTCCTACAGTACATTGGAAGCTTTCCTTGACTTTTTGTTGCATCAGACTCCCCCCACCCCCAATTAAACTTTGAAAGGCAAAGTAGAAGTCCACAATTGTTCCCTGAGGATGTGGCCCAGGATGTAAGAATAACTATCTAATGACTCTTGGTTCCTTCCCTCCTACTACTGATGACAGAGAAGCAAGTCCCAAGGTGTCCTCCATGCTTTTCCCTCCCTCTTAAAATTTAGCCAGTACTAATTGATTCACCAAAGTAATTGTAAATAATAACGTACACACTTTGAAATATGCTAAGACTCCGTTTTCAGCAGCCATGGAGAATGGGATTTGGTGGCATGAAGACCAATGAGAGCAGCTGTGCTCTGGGATAGCATCAAAGGTGAGTTGCCGCGTCTCACCATTTCCGGTTTTCAGGAGATCAGAATCATCAACTGAGGGGCTTTAAGTTCCGAAACAAATGATTGAAAGCTATTTTCCTAAAAATATCAGGAATTCTGCCAGATATTTGGTTCTTGTTTAATTTGGTTATTGTTTAAAGATGGATGATTATTCTTGAATCAAATGGGTGTTTTCAGGGATCTCTGAAGGACTTGGGGGGGGAGTGCTTTTTTTCTGACAGTAGTCCATCTTGATTTTTAACGTGAGACAGGAATGTGGTAGCTTAGTTTATATGTTTCTTATTTAATGGTTTTCTTATGTTAGGGAGGAGTTATAGCTCAATGATAGAGTAAATACTCTGCCAGGAAGAAATCACAGTTTTAGTTCAGGGCATCTCTAGGTGCATTTGATCTCCCCTCTGAATTTCTGAACCTCTGGGGCCAATCAATGTGGGTCAGGGTTGGGCAACCTATGGTCCTTGAAATCATTTCCCCCAGCCCTGAGTTTCCCTAATTACATTACTGAAAAGCAGCAGCACGATTATCAAAATAAGCAGGGGGTACATTTTCCTATGTCGTGGCAAGAAATTAGAATCTAAACCCTGAAATAAATACAATAGAGAGTTTCTTTAAGCAAAATCTTTGAAATTCTGCAGAATAACAGCAAACAAATGTGCTCTGGCACTTTATATCATTGCTTAATCTCTCCTGCTTATCTGTCACCTTCAAAAATTAAGGACTGCCCCCCTGGCCACTCTATAGCTACCTATCCTGGGGTAGGCAAGATTGTCAATAATAAATGTTGCAAACTGAGAGGAGTAAAATTTAATTCTCCTAGCAAACCTTTGCACTATAAGTTCATTACGATGGGTTGCCCCAAGTCAGCCTCTGCAACTGGGTCTGTCTTATACCCAGAAACTCCTCTTTAGCCCAGCCCCAGCAAGACTTGAAAGGAAGATTCTTTCAAAACCTAGAATGGCACCATGTAACAAGCCTTGTGCCAGTCTTGAAACCCAAAGGGTAGCTGTTTAATGTAGCTGCATCTATAGCTTTAAAAGGGAGTTTATTAGGAAAAGAGAAATATTGGAAAAACAAGAGAAGGCAACAATCATATACACGGAATTCCAAACAAAATAAATTCAACCAGCTTAGATACAGACTAGTTATTTAAATGCCTCCCTGAATAAGATGTGGGGTTTTGGTAGATATCAAGAAGAGAGAGGCTGGCTAGAGACAGATCATTTGGATGATCAAAATAGGTCCACCTACTTTTCTCCTTTCTTCTCCCTGTTGCTTTTTACCCTGAGCACTTGCCCTCAGGTTTGTGTGTGTGTGTGTGTGTGTGCATGAGGTGGGTAGGTGGAATAAGTGAAAACCAGCTTCTGTGGAAATATTGACCATGCTTTGTCCAATCAAGGACAATGCTTCATCTATAGTATCTAATATCTACCAGCAAATGCAAAATTATCTTGGCTCTTTTAGATCTTTAACTGCCCATTGGGAATACAGCAGTATCTGTCCATGATGGAAAACCTGTTAAAAGGCTCAACTTTCTGTTCACTTGAAACATAGCACAAGAAAACAAGGATTTCTTTTCTAGCTCCTCATTTTTTATTGAAAGATAAACCATTTATTAGAAAAAAACACAATCAAACTCAGAATATTTCTATCGAATTAAAAAAAATTACTTCAAATAGAAAATATGCTCACCATATAAAAACGGGCTTCATCTTTTCAGAAACATCCATTATAATTAAGAGTGTCAGTGAATAGCAGTGATGAAAGAAATGCTGGGTGTGCTAAAAATGTTGCTAAATCACATTATTTATGCTGCTGGAGCAAGTCTTTGGATTAATGAAAGAGCACAAGAGACTATCTCTTCTTCCCCGTATTGTATTGCTATCATAAAGTAGAAGGCACTGCAGCCCAAATTTCTGTTCAGATAGATCACTGGGGAAGAAATGTTCTGCTTGGACGTTGACCTCTTTGGCCTTGTTGATAGCAACTCTCTGAAGCAGAGCAGCCCAAATAGGTCCCTAGCAAGTACAAACACTAAATTTGCCTGAGGATACTGTCTTATTCATTAGTACTGTGTGAAAAAAGGACTAACATGATCAAGATCTGAGAAAATTGGTTCCTGCATCTGTCAGTCAATGGCTTCCCACTGTGCTTCCTGTTTTTCCGTGTGCTTCGTAGGAAGCTGCCTTAGAGCAACAATTTTCTTTCTGTTCCAGTACAGTTAGAATTGTTGTAGGATCTCAGGAAAAGGTATTGAATAGTATGTGCCATCAAAACATAATGTAGGCTTGTTGGTGTGTCAGATCAAAAACCCACCTAAGACCACATTCAAATCTTACAGTGCCTATTATGAATGGGGTGAGGCACTAGTTTAAACTCCCAGTGGCCGAATCCTTTCTTGCAAGGATTTCCCAGGAAAAAGTAATTCGAATAGGATGGCATAAGTGAAGCTGCACTGTTCCACATCTCATAGTCTGTATGAACTGTGTCAAACTTCTCCCTTCACCCCAGAAAGAAATAGAAGGGAAGAGGTTAAGCCAGCAATACAGAACTTTAATGAGCCTTGTGCCAATCCTGAGATTCAAAGACTAGATTCTGTGTCAATCCTGAGATTCAAAGAAGTTGTAACTATACAACTTAATCTTGTGTTTTTGAAAGGTTTAATGAGGAATTCCCTAGAAAACAAATTTTTCTAGATGTTAAAAAGAAAGATATGAGGGAAAGTGGAATACCATGAAATTAGTATAGTCACGATCCCCAGACTAGTTATTTATTGAGTGCATGAATTAGAACTTAGGTTTCTGTTCAATTGCCAAATTTAATGCAGAGAGAATTGCATCTCATCCTCTCAACTCTTTTGATCATTTGTTTTATAGACTACACAGGGTAAGTTAATGCTAGCCTGTTTGTGGAGACTAACTATTACTTTGCCTAGTCAAGTAGTATCTTTCATCTTTGATAGATACGCTGGTTTTAGATAGAAAATCAAATTTCAACTTCCTAATAGCTCCTAGTAAATGATAATGATGCTCACTTGCTTTCATCTTTTATACCATAGTGTAAAAAGAATTTTATGGGAGAAACATCTATTACAAAAGCACAGTAATTCTATCTATTCAGACCTGTCAGTAAGAGAAAAATATACCAGATACTTTAGAGGATCCCGTTATATCATACGAAGAACCAGGCAGTTGCCACATGAGCTAATGTAATACAGTATTTCTGGAAAGTCTACAAGATTTATGAGAAGAATTGTGCTTTCTTGTTCATTTTCTCCAATATCATCTACTGAAAAATATACAGATATAACAGTGTCTGTTTATATAACATGAAAATGACCTTTCTCCAGAAAAGATTAGACTGAAAAAAGTCAGTCTCCACAGCACTATTTTCAGGAAAATTGAGGTGATCCGCCCAACTTCCTCTCAGTAAATACAACAGTTGCCACCATTCAGAACTTTATTTTCTTTTCAAGCCATCCAGATTAGTGGCAATGTTCTCATGACAACAGATTCTATAGTTGTTGTTCTTTAAAGCTAGCTTAAATCTATCATTTAACTTCGTTAAGTGCTTCCGAGTTCTAGTATTATAAGGATGATAGACAATTTCTTCCTTTTTAAAATTTTCCACACTGCACATGTCTTTCTTTTCGTTTATGAGGTAAAGCGGGAAGATGCTCTTGCATTTAAATGTCAGAATTTCTCTTCTTCTCCACATCCATTGTTTTAAATGATGATTTTTAAATATGGCTTTTTTACTACTTTGCTAAAATCTTAGCAATAATTTACATTAAAACAATTTTCAGTGTTTAGGGCTTTTATGAAAGGCTACTAAACTCATTTTAGAAGATCCTCCCTCAACCAAAAGATGACAAAGGAATATTGTGGGGAGGATTTTTGGTTACATTTGACCCAGAGGTGTAATTCAGCCCGTTCTAGCAGGTTTGCTAGAACCAGTAGTAAATTTTCTAAGCAGTTCAGAGAACCGATTGTTAGAAGAAATCTCCTTTTGTTTTTTTCCACTTTACAGGGTTAATCCTCTAAGGAAGGCAGGAAAAAAACATTCTGGTATTGTTTCTAGCCTAATCTTTATTGCCCTTCTTACAGAAACTGCCCACCCAGTCACATGACACCCCCCCAGCCACGCCCACCAAGCCACGTCCACAAAACCGGTAGTAAAAAAAATGAATTCCATGTCTGGTTTGACCCCAAAATATGATACACAAATGCGTAAATATTTCTTTTCAGAATGATAGTGGAGCATCTTTGTGCCATGCTTAGTGGGACATAAGGATAAGCATTTACTCTCATAAGTCAGTTCTGGCTAAACTGACTTATAAAACCTAACAGAAATCTGCTAAACTCAATTAATTAGATCAACTTTACCTCTTTTGGGAGAAAAAAAACCATTGTCTTCAATCTAAATTGCTCCTCTTGTATTCCCTGGAGATACAGCAACAGCTATTACACTGTCTAAACAGAACTTATCTCTTATTTAGGAGCAATGGCAGGAGACAAAAACAATCTCATCTACCTCTACCTTTACTGTAGAATGTCAAGATGATGCATTTCAGAGCCTATGTGTGTCCTAGCTTATTCTCAACATTACAGGTAGTCCTTGATTTACAACCACAATGCAGCCCAAAATTTCTGTTGCTAAGTGAAACATTTGTTAAGTGGATTTTACCCCATTTTATGACCTTTCTTACCACAGTTGTTAAGTGAATCACTGCAGTTAAGTTGTTAACATGCTTAAGTAAGGCTGACTTCCCCAACAGCAATAGCACTTAGACCTATATACCACTTCACAGTTCTTTACAATCCTCTTTAAGCGATTTATAGAGTCTGGGTCCTCATTTTACCCACCTTGGAAAGATGGAAGGCTGAGTCAACCTTGAACTGACAAACTGCAGGCAGCCAACAGTCAGCAGAAGTAGCCTGCAGTACTGCACTCTAACCACTGTGCCACCAAGGCTCATTGTCAGAAGGTTGCAAAAAGTGATCATATGACCCTGAGACACTGCAACTGTCATAAATATGAATCAGTTGCCAATCCTCTGAATTTTCATCACATTATCTTGGGGATGCTGCAATGGTTGTAAGTGTGAAAAACAATCATAAGTAATTTTTTTTCAGTGCTGTTGTAACTTTGAACAGTCACTAAATGAATTGTTGTAAGTCGAGGACTACCTGTCCATGCCTCTAAAAGGACTAGCAGCAGGTTAGACAACTGAAACAAGCTATATAGGAATGGAACAATAGCTATAACTATTTGGGTGATAACGGGAAATATGTTTTTTGACTCTTTTCATGTCTCCCTGGGGTATCCACTGAACCAGGGTTGGGCAATTATGGCTCCTTCATGACTCGTGGACTTCAACTCCCAGAATTCCTGAGCCAGCCATGCTGGCTCAGGAAT
>JAEANM010007031.1:0-18081 GCA_017656035.1 Myanophis thanlyinensis
ATAAACTTTCTAACACAGAACAAATGCCCTGGTGCCCTACAGGGAGGCCCCTCTCCTTGTAGGGTGAAGCTGAGCTATCCTTCTGGAGGGCACGGGACTGGTATAAAAGAACAGTAAACAGCCCACTATCCCACCACAGGAAATCATTGGTAAACAGTGGCATCTACAGCGCAATCAGCAATCACAAACATCCTAAATAAATGTTTTAGTAATTTTTTTTTTTTCATGATAACTTTTAGCTGCTCCTTGGAATAAATTCTGCAGCACACGAGCTGTGAGCTTTCGAGTCACCGTCAGAAGAACCGTAAGGCTTTCCCTTCCCTCCCCACCTCCAAATAACCTTTCTGAAAAGATGGCGGGGCGGGGGGGAAAGGAGAAGAGACACTGAAACAGATGGGCATCGGCACTATTCTGATTGGCTATAAATATAGAAACACCTCCCGTGTTTGTTTGTTTGTTTGTTAACTTTTTAAATATGTACAGTAAAGACCTTTGGTTATTTGTATCACATGGAATAAGGGGTTGGTTCCCTCTCTCTCCCTTCAAAAAGCTGTGAAACAAGGGGAGGGAAAGGCTGGGGGAAGAAGTGGGTCTGACACAAGGCACTGGCTTGACATGGCAGGAGAGAGGGAGAGTGACACCTCGAGGCGCGTGGGAGGAGGACTGGGAAGGAGAAGCTGCTGGTGTCTGTGCAGTTGGAGAGGATGGCAAGTGGCCCGTTTCTTGGTGTTTGCCTGTGCCGGGCCAAGACCTGGCTTAGGTGTCCCACTGCAGCTGGTCTCCCCCTCTGGAAAGGAGGAGGAGGGGAAAGAGGAAATTCTATACTGGGAGGGGAAAGAGCCAAGAGCGGATGCACTGTAACTTGCATCCCCCAAACGGAGGAAGGGAGGGATGCACTGTAACTTGCATCCCCCAAACGGAGGAAGGGAGGGAACGAAGGGAGGGGACGGGACATGAACGGAGCAAGAGGGGAGGGAGGACTTCTAAAAGGTAGCACTGATCTTCATCTTAACAAATGGAAACAATTGATTGTTATTCAAGGAAAAAACCTGGGACCCGCCCAGAGTTTCTAATTCATTGATTGATCTGCAAGCCAGCTGCTACTTTCAAACAAAGGGCTGCCAGTCCACCCATCCATCCTGCCTTGATGTGTCTTTGCAGGAAAACGAAAGGTCTGAGGACCTTTACAGCAGCCCTTGACTTACGACCACAATTGGGACTGAAATTCTGTTGATAAGCCATGAGGTCACTGAGTCACACCCGCTTTTACGACCTTTTTTGCCACTGTCATTAAGTGAATCTGGCTTTCTCCATTGACTTTGCTTGTCGGAAGCCTGCTGGGAGGGTTGCAAGTGACCACAGGACACTGCAACCCTTGTAAATGCATGCTGATTGCCAAGCATACAAATCATGCTTAATGACTGCTGGGGTACCACAACAGTCTGTGAGCGTGAGGACCTGTCATAAAGCCCCATTTTTCCAGCTTCGTCGTAATTTCAAACAGTCCAGTCATTAAATGAGTGGTTGCAAGTCAGGGACAAACTATTATTAAGCACTACTACTACTGTCACTTATGACAAAAGCAGCCACAAAACAAAGTTTGTGCACCTCCTTCTCATTTTCCCCTTCCTTGCATCGAGGATCGCCTCTCCTCGCCTCAGCTAGATGAAGAATCTCAACGGCTGGGGAAGAAACTGGTCGCCTCACCAGACATGGCTATCGGGATGTGTGGCAAAAGGCCAACTGGCCACAGCCACATCCCAAAGTTTTTCTCCTAGAGGTAAATATTGCTGAGAGCTGGCATGTTCAGAAAAAAATGACAACCACATGGCACCAGAGCCCCTCCAGTCACTGTCCATCTTCACAGCAAAAACTGGACACAGAAGCTGCTCTTCCCATTATTAGCCCTTCTCTTTTCTTGGCTAAATGAGCCCTCTTGTCACTGTTCCCTTGCATCCATGTGGCCCTAAGTAGAGCCCTGCTTAGCTGTTCCACAAATTCATCAGGCCCTCTTACCAAGAAAAATTGGATGTCAGCGCACAAAGATGTCAGAAAAGCTCAGAGGATGCTTCCTGGCCTTGGTCTTAGGCTGTCTTGCAGGCCCTGTTCCTATCTGTTGCCCCCACTTTGAAGGGAAAGAGTCAAGATCTGACCATCAGTCTGGGCCTGCCATTTGGAGGAGGCGTCACTGAGGGAGGGCAGAAGATGCCATCAAACTGAAAGATAGCACAAACTGCACTACTGGGGATAGGCAGAGACTGATTACGACACTGCCAGACTTGCCCTGGAGCATTACCAGTTGACACAGGACAAGATAAACCAGGCAAGGACGGGAGGGAGGGAGGGAGGGAGGAATGGTCAGCAGGCCCTTTTTCTCCTATTTCTGCAGCACCATGAAGGAGAACGTGACCCTGCCAGAGACTTCCTTCCAAGGCAGCTATTAACAGAAGAGATCTGACCCTAAGTCTTGCAACTCTACCTCAAATTAAGTCCACTAAAACCATTTGTGTACGTATGTGCGTGCATCTTTAAGTCAGTGTGGACTCCTGACAAATGGCTGGACAAGGCCCTCCAGTTTTCTTGGTAAGATTTCAGAAATTGTTTGCCATTGCCTTCTTCCTTGGGCTGAGGAGTATGACTGGCCCAAGATCACCAAACCTGGCTTTGAATATAAAGCAGGTCCGAACTCACAGTCTCCCAGTTTCTAGCCAGATGCCTTAACCACTACACCAAACTGGCTCTCTACTAAAACTATGCTGCCTCCTAACCCAACCTGGTTTCAAACCAATCTCTAATTTGGAGGGGAGGGAGGGGAGAGAGAAATGCCCTGAAAAGCGTTAACGGTCCTTGTGAGGCGTTGCGGACATGTGCAGTACAGTGCATGGCAGTAATCAGCTGAGCACAAAGAACCCCTTCATTCCCACCCACCCCATCACCCCACAGCTGGCTAGAGAGATAGCCAATACCAAGTTCCAAGCTGGTCATAACATGCATGCATAATTTGTGAACATTTACATTAGATTTTTATCATCTTCTCTGATTCTTCCAGGCTTCAGACACAAACCAACTAAATGGCGAGGGCTTCTCTCTTATTCCATGGTACAATCATGCAAAATGATTTTTAAATTTATTACTTTTACGATAACAGGTTTCTGTAACAGGGTGGCAGGTTGGTTGCTTTCTTGCTTCAAATCAGCAGATATTTTAGGAAGGAGTGTGTGTGTGTGTGTGTGCAGACACAAGAAGGCACACAGCTTGAGTGTCATGGCCAAATCGGCCATAGTTCCTGACCAAGCGCACAGGCCGTACAGAAAAGCTCATCAGGATGAGCATCAGTAGGCCAAATGTGAAGAGGAAGAAAGGGGGAAGGGAGGTTGCTGAAGGGAAGAAATTGAAAAAGGTAGGGTGAAAAGGTCTTCCTGGCGCATACAGCCTCGTGAGGGAGGAATGATCACCAGAAAAGCTTTCTCCGTAACAGCTAGTGCAAGGGTAAATAATAAGATAAATAATTCCTGCCTGCTTGCTCTGTCCAGGATCCTATCACCTTCGGAGGGTAGTTGAAGGCTTTTGCCTCCGTCTGCTGAGCATCTCTCCCTCCCCTACACCAGGGGAGAGTGTACACAGGCAGCCTGCCGGGCATACTCAAAAATTGGATGGAGGAGAGGTGCTTTCTGGAGATGGGTGCTGAGAAGGAATAGCAACCCAAATATATTACTAGGGCAATTACCTGGGGTCTGAGTGTGCAAAGGGAAAACAAAAGGAAGACACATCAATTATTACATGATTCTGTATCTCAAAACACAAGCCACAAGCCTTCATTTCAATAAGTATGTAATAAACAGAACCGGCTGTTTTATTGTAGGGATTTTCACTTGCATACTCCTCCTCTCTTTCGAGCTTTCTGGGGGGAAATGGGTCTTTCCCCCAAAACTGCCTTGCAGCAGAATATTGCTGGACTTAAGTTTAGGCCCATTTTTCTTTACCTCACTGTGCAACTTGTGAGAACAACCCTGAACTCCACCCAACATTGCAGGCATGCAAGGGGAGGGAGAGTCTGAGACGCTGGTGGGACTATTCTGTGCATGTGTAGGGGAAAAGGGTGGTCCTGGGCCAGTGGGCCATGATTAGCATGGAGACGACAGCCACAGATGTTTTTTTTGGCAAGGCCTCAAGTGGCTTACATCAGTGTTGCAACCAACATACTCCCCCGCTACTGTCTCGCAACACTGTACTCTAGGCAAGCAGGTGGTGGGGTTGAAGCAGGCACTTCCTCCCCCTCTCCCTTGGAGCTCTTCTGCTTTCAAGGCCCCCAAATCTGGCTCTGCCAGAAAGGAATGAATTCGGATAAAAATCTAGGCCAGGCAGCCACAAAACCAAACAGGAAAGGAAAACCCCAAATCAAGAAGGAATGCAAACACCTGGAAAACAATGGTGCGAGGATGGCGAGTCTTTGGAGTGCAGAGCACATGGGGATGCCTCCCCCTACAAAGCATGACACCGCAGAGCTGGCTCAACCACCAGGCCCAGTCCATGCCATGGGGTGAGGGGGAGGGGGTGTCATACATTGCTTATATTCTCACCGCATCCCAGGAGAGGCCCCAGAGGCTAAGCATACAGGCTGGCCCATGCCTCTGGTCCAAGGTCCGTATCCTGGAGTAAATTTGTGCAGCAGTGCATTGACGAACCTCATTCGGCCTCCCGATGCACTTCTGAAGCATCTGCTCGGCAGATGGGGCACGTGCGGTTTGCCTGCAACGATCAATGAAAGCATGACTTCGGATGTGGCCCTTTGGCCAACCCCACCTACTGGAAAATTTCCAGCAATGCCACTAAAAGAACTTCTCTGCTTTGAGGGCTGCCTGTTTCAGAATTACTAAATTGAAATGTTAGTCATACTCCCTTCCGAAGGGAAAGTGGAAGCAGTTCAAGAACATTTTATCAAAATATTCAATCTACAATGAATGAACTGAATGAATTCAATTCATTCATCAAACCGGTACAGGTACTCAAAGAATATGCATTGTATGTATAGATGGTCATTGACCTTAATTGGGACCAGAATTTTTGTCGCTAAGCAAAATGGTTGTGAAACATCATGTGACTGCACCACTTGGCAATGGCAGTTCTGATATTTCTAGTTGCGGTCATGAGGATTGTACTGTTATTAGGTGAGGACCTCGTGTTTCTCCTACCCTATACAGACTTCCAGTTCTGACCTGCTGTGCCTTCCCTGGCTGTGCTTGGCAAATTCCCATTGGCAGATGATGCTCTGTTGCCATACCATACTTTCCTCCCCTTCAACTCTCCCCTCCCACCTATATCCCTCCCACCTTTGCCCTTCTGCTTATCCTGCACAAGCACAAGGCCTCGCCAGCAGTCAGACACTGCACTGCCATTGGTTAGGAGCACCTCATCAGCAGCAGGAGGGAGGTGTGAAAGCAAAGTGCAGTTAGGGGTTGCAGAGGTAGGTCGCAATGGCAGCGTGCAAGGCAGCCAAAAGGCAGAGATGGAGGGGTGGATAGAGGCACGTGGAGCAAATGCTGTGGTCATAAATAGAGTAGGCTGGCAAATGCCCAAATTTTGATCATACACCCACGGGGTCTACTGCAACAGTGGTAACCAGTTAGGAACTTTCCAATTTAAGTTGTTAAATTATTGCACTTGGAACAATCTGTATAATTTTGATCATTCTATGGAAGGTAACCACGGAGGAGAAAAATGAGAATGAGAGCAAGAAAGGTGAATGGATTTGGAGTTTTTATTAGTGAAAGGAAAAAATGACAAAGAAGGGTGAACGCCACAGATGTTCAAGAAGTCATGTATGCTGTGAAAACGGCTGATGAATATTTCTCCTTTCACATTCCTAGAAGTCATGTAATGAAGCTAGCAGCACAATTAGGTTCCATCAGAAGGAAACAAGTCTTGTCAAATAATGTGCAACGGGGCTGCTTTGCAAAGAGGTGTGCTTTGCAACACTTTGGAATGAGAATGAATGACCTGCCCTGGAACAGTTAAAGGCTCCCCTAACTGCTTTAAAAGCTACCCCCAGCTGTCTCTTCTCTTTGCTCAGATATCAAATTAGTATAATGGCAGAGTTCTTTTGCGGACTGCATTGATACGCCTGTATACTTTTATTAGCAACAACATGGAAGAGATTGCCATCTTCACTCTGGACAGTTTTTCATATTGCCCACCTTTCTAGTCCCTCCGATCAAGCTTTGCTCCCACCCACCCACCCACCTCTGGAGATCAGTTAAGATTAGCAGAGACTGCCAATAGACAATGTCTTTATACATTGTATATGATCAGTTGCTTAAGATAATATTCACATTCTAGAAAGTGGAAGCAACTGGATTAATGGAACCATTACTCTAGAACTGCCAGAAAAATGACACGGATGCACCTATGTTGTGAAACCAGGGAAGCCTTTGCCTTTACCGTCACGCTAGAAACCAACCAGGCCCGCTAAAGAAGACAGGTAGTACCTGAATAATTTTTATTGGGGACTGATTAGAGAATACTGAATATTCAGTCAAACCAGTGGGTTTTACCTTTAACCATTTGTCGATGCACTTAGCATGGAACTCGTGGTTGCAGGGCAGAACTCGCAGCAGCTGCCTGATTTCAAAGTCACTGAAGCACACCACACACCTGAGAAGGGTGAAAAATCCAACCAGTAAGGTTGAAGGAGAGCCAGGAGAACAGGGCACATAGAGATACTCCACAGTAAAGCTGCTTCTTTGAGAACTTACAAGGTTTGCTCGGACTGATGGCTCTCTGGGTTAAAGCGGTACGATGGAAGGTGCTCAATATCTGCTTTGGTGAGTCCCCGTGGCTTGGCCTCCCCTAATCTTTCCGCTAAATTCAGTAATGCCTGATAGAAAACAAAATGAAAGAAAGGAATACAAGGCAAGTGATTCCACTGCTGAGAATACCCCCTTAATCCTTTATAAACAATGCAGCCTATAACTTTCAAGGAAGGCAGGAAGACAAATCTTTCGCCATCAAAACTTTGAAGAAATAAAAGACAGTGAATTGTCTTTTACTGAAGTTTAACACTAGGAAAGCATTAACCTTTCCTGACAACATTTTTATTCTGATTAGCTTTATCCTTTATATCTTTGTCTGGCCTTCCTTTCCAACTTTTTAAAACGTCACCCTTGGTCTTCAAAATGCCATATAAACTTTAAATGAACCTTCTGTCAGATCTGTATTCATCTGCCATAAGAAATGGCCCCACAAAAGAACAGTATCTGCTGCACAACTGCATTCTCCAACTACTGCCACTCCCTTAAGTATAATCTCTGCTGTCTTCTCTCAGTTGTGGACTCTAGGACAGAGCCGATGGATGTGAGGTTTCTTGGATTCTACTAGTACAATTCAAGATCTAACAGCCATAAATTGTTCCACACATACTCTCGCCACCAGCAGCAAGTACTAAAAGTCAAAATTAAAAGAAATCTGAGTACCAGAAGAGATTGGAGCTCATACTTCTTCTACTCCTAGTGGAAAAGTATTTCGCCCTTCCCAGTTTTTCAAGAGTTAATATCCTTGTCAATCTGTTGCAACCTTCCTCCCCACATCCAAATCTTTATATCCAAGAACCCCTCCCTATATTCTAACAAGCAACCCAGAGAAGCAAACCTACCTCATAGTTTTCCATCTCTACATCATCTACATCCAAGTCCAAACTTATTGTGGGACCCACAGCTGTTGGCGACACAGGAAGCATTGAACTGCAGTTTTAAAGGAATGGATAGAAAGCCGTGAACAGACGGGGAAATTACCACCTGCGCCCAGGGCACACCAAAACCAATGCTTTGATGGAGGATATTGCTGGGGAAAGATGGTGGTCAGTACTCCCAGAGTGGCTATTAGGGAAAGCAGAGCTTTTAATTCTGCAAGCTTTATTCCAATGAAGGGAGAATATTTGATTCAGGGTTCTCTCCACTGTTATTACAGATACTCACAGAAAGTATGGCAGGAAGCTTGGGTAGTATGGCGGTGGAGGAGGTGGCGGAGGAGGCAGTGGTTGCTGTAATCTGTATCGCTGGGAATTCAGCCGCCGGGGCATCATATGTGGATATGGCTGTGGGAACATCATAAGATTCATCAATGCTGCCTAATCTGTAAACTCTGCATACATTCCATGCCACGTGAAAAAAAAAGAATTTAACATTTTCTATCCAAGCAAAAGTTTGCACAAACAAAAGCTGGGTCTTTTAGCATGATTTATTATGCAAATCAAAAAAAGAACATGTTCTGCTTTTTTTTTTTACTATGTTGCATCATTTATTCCTGTTGTCCTAGTAACAGAGAACAGAAAGAAGTTATGCAAAGCTCTAAAAAACCACATTCTCTGTCACTGGAATCTTAGTTGGCTACCTCTCTCACATCTACAACATTACAGTATTGCAAGTTTATGCAATCTTAGGAAATGGCAAGCTACAAGGAGAGGGGCAAAAGATGACAAGTGATCAGTCCTCAAAATTCTGACTGCCGCAGACTCACTATTGTGACCTTTCCTGATGGCCTCTCACAAGAAAACCAATGGGGAATTCAGTAAGGAAAGTCACAAGTAGCTCTGGTAAATCCCAGCCACCTTCATAAGTTCGCACCCTGCATTTCCTGGCCTTCCTACACTTGTACCCCAATGCACTATCCATCCCTCCTGTGTTCACGCATGGCCTCCCTGCTCCCTCTGTTAACATCCTCACAATCGTTGCTCGCAACTCCCAGATTTCCACCTAAGGACCCATGTGTCTTGAGGTTATGATGGCAACCAAGACTAGCATTATAGCTGGGATTGTCATTGCTGCATGACTGCATCACCTAGCAATGGCAGTTCTGAATGTAGCCCAAGGACTACCTGTAAGAAAGGACACAGGCCCATCCACTGGGATGCCTGTCATACACCCTCTTGAAAGGAACAGGTGTCTTTTCCTTTATTATCCTTTTGTTTTTCCATTTTTGTCTTAGTATAACAGGGTGGGAACATAAAGACAAACCAAACGCAATATAGGCACTTGATTAACATATGAACGGAACAAGTGGTATTTTACTAAATACAGATAGTCCTCGACTTACAACCACAATTGAGCCCAAAATTTGTTATTGAGACACTTAAGTGAGTTTTATGACCCATTTTTATAACTTTCTTGCCTCAGTTAAGTGAATTACTGCAGTTGGTAAGTTAGTAACCTGGTTGTTAAGTGAACCTGGCTTCCCCATTGACTTTACTTGTCCGAAAGTTGCAAAAAGGGATGACCTTGGGACACAGCAATGGTCATAAATATGAACCAGTTGCCAAGCATCTGAATTTGGATCACATTTTCATGGGGATGCTGCAATGGTCAGAAGTTTGAAAAACCACCATAAGCCACATTTTTCAATGCTGCGGTAACTTTGAATGATCACTAAACCATTGTTAAGTCGAGGACTACCTGTACCTAAGGTTTTCACCTATTTCTATAAAATAGGCTTCACGTATTTCTGTAAATTATAATCTCTATTGCATCAACTACCTTTCCTAGCCGTAACATTATTCCTAGTCATGCTTCTCTGACAAGGGGAAATACTCTAAACCGGAGTTTGCCTATCCATCTGAATCTTCTAAATCCCTCTCTAACTTTCCTTACTTTTCTGGAATATAACCTGGCAGGAGGTGCCCAGTTTCTATCCTTCAATGGTTCCCTCACCCAATCAATCATCCCACTGCTAACCATCCCACCCCATCCCTCCAAGGTATGATGGCTCTTGGTGCCAAAAGGAAAAAAAAAAAAAAAAAGGCACCCTCTTCTACCTGGTTCATAGGCCACAGAGAACAGCTTTTTCTTTAACATGGCACTTACCACTCCAAACGGCAGTTCTTGGTGAAGTGGGTCGTGAGTGTGTGGAAGATACAATGGTACAGAGGGAGACAAGGCAGGAGTATGATGGGAAGGAGAATACGAGAAGCCCCCCATTGAGTGCTGTTCACCCCGAAGCTCTACCTCATTTTCTATCCTCTGAAGTGGCTGTGGGAAAAGGATATACATTCTGCATTGGCAAATGCTCCCCAATATGTCTGAAGAATGAAAAGCAACTAGAACTGGGACCAAAAGATGGCTAGCTTTTGGGTACCATCAATAATTTACCATGTGCTGTACCTCCACAAGATTAATTTGTTGAATATACAGAATCAGGGGAGAAGTCATTTATGTCCCCAAGTTTAACTTCTCTACTCGGGAAGCTTTTCCTAACATTCAACTGGAATGGATTTTTCTTTAAAAATGTAGGTCTATTGTACCATGTGGCATACTTTGGAATGAGAGTGAACAGATCTTGATCCCCCACCTCCCCCAGTTCCTCTTACTCCCCCCCCCCCCTTGCTTAGCTAAATTTTATCCAGTGGTCAGAAGGCAAGAGCCAAAAACAGTTGGGGTTTTTTGTGCCTTCCTCTATTATCAGTAGGAAAAAAAAACTATCAAAAAAGTAAGTTATATTTCCTGGAAAGACTAACACCGCATCTCCTCTATTCTTTAGGGTCTGGCCACTGTATTCCACAAGACTTGCTTTCTTCTCCGAAGGCTCACGGCTTCTTTCTGCACTAAGATCTGACAGTCGCTTTTGAGTTGCAGGATGAAAAACATCTTCTAAATCTGCTTTTTACTCTTGGCTGACTCCTTTGATTATCTTCCTTAGGGAAGAAGGTTTATTCTGTGAGCTTCTAGTGTCTTTTTCATCTTTCTCATTAACCAAACTATGGCTACTCATTGCTTCAATCATCTGACATTTTCTTCAAGCCTTGTTCCAAGTTTTCTTTTCTTTTCTCTCTCTCTCTCTTTCTTCCTTTCTCTTTCTTTCCCCTCCCTCTAGATTTATATGACCACCCAATTCACCAGATGGCTTCTGGGCAATTTACAATTCAAAGGAATTATTAGATAGAATATAATATGAAATAAAATACATTGGAACAGAAAATAACCGGATACAGTATAATTAATAATAGTAACAAAAGAAGGAAGAAACTAAGGAACACAATCTTATTCAATGGTCTGACATTATACACAAGCTGATCCTATATCTGGTCCAATGTCTCGGGGAAGAATCAGGCTTTTAGGGTCTTGTGAGAGTACATAAAGGCTGAGGCCATTTAAGCCTTGGGGGAATGATGTACCAGAAGTGCAAAAAATAAAGACATATCTTTGGACCCCAGTAGCAACATTATTTTGTGGAAGGGAATGCGATGCTGGAAAGTATCTAGAAATAGAATTCAAGGAACAGGAGCACTACAACTCACATCTGAAGATCTCAGACTGAGCCATATAACTGGGGACACCAGCACAGGTAGGAACCTTTTGATTGGCTCAGTCTTAGATCCTCTGATGGAGACACGCCCATCCTTGGATTCTATTCCTCAGCACTATGGAGAATTGGAGCCAGGCAGTTCCCCAAATAACCGTGCTTTGTGCCACAAAGAGCTTTACAGGTAAGAACACTTTGAATAGCATCAGGAAGCTTTTAGGGAGTCAGCGTAATTTGCAAAGCATGGTGTGGTGTGGGTACATAGTGGGTACACTGAAGTGTTTCCATAATTATTTGTGCTTCTGCATTCTGAACCAATTTCGACTTTTGGTTTTCAAGAGTAGCTCCAGGTCGAGGACTTTGCAGTCCTTTAGACAGGAAATGACTACGGCATGAGTGATCATGTGCAAGCTTCTTCTATGCTACAAGATTTCTTTGATTCCATGATTTTAGGAAATCAGTAGATGGTATTTATTTATTTGGATTTATAAACCGCTCCTCTCCTGAGAAGGGACTCGGGGCGGTGTACAAAAAGAAATAATGAATAAATAACAATTAAAACCAATTAAAAGGATTAAATTGAGTGGATTGATGCTACAAGTTTCTGCACAGTAGTAGATGCAGAAATAAGAGCACTGATACTTCTTTCTGATCCAATGTATGCGAACTCAAGAACTTACCATGCGAGGATGCTGTGGCTGGAGTGGAACAAACTGGCCGAGGGCTGTCATATGTGGAGGCTGGTGTGGTGGCACAGGTGGTGGAGGGTGCAGGATATAATGATCACTAGAAATGAGTGGTGGGAATGTTTGATAAGAGACATGGAGCTGCTGCATGGCACAGGCCTGGATCAGCTGTAAGACGAAAACAGAAACGCAGTGTCCTCAAAAGAAAGCCACTTTCAGTTCATTTAGGATCAATATGTCTACCTGAAAAACAATTGACCTCAGCCTGGCAATAAAAAGGGAAGAATCTATTTGGCAGCAGAGTGCCATCTCCAAAGACTAGCTAGGGCCTAAAGGCCTTTAAATGGAAACCAACTTATTTTATACACACACACACTAATTTGGTTTCCATTTAAAGGCCTTTAGGTCCTTGCTAGTCTTTGGAGATGGCATTCTGTTGTATGTATGTATGTATATTATATTATATTGCAGATGTTTCATTACACAACTAGGTAACTTCATCTATATGAGCATGGTACTTCCTCCTTGTTTATATATAGTAGCTTGCCTTGCCAGCTTGATGGGGGTATTATTTTTTTCTTAGTAGTTCCTTGTTAAGAGTTATTGTTCTGTGCTTATTTCTCTGATGTTAGTCCTTGCTTACCTGGGTACTGAAAAGGTATGTCCTATTCTTTTTGGTTTCTTCTTAGCTTTTTTACAGGTAGTCCCTGACTTACAACCATCCTTTTAACAGCAGTATGCAATCATAGACCCCTTGGTGGTTCATGACTGTTGCAAAATGTTGCACCAACTCTCTCCCCTCAACCCCAATATACTGTCACATGATCACAATCCATCTGCTTGGCAACCTGTTAACATTTACAATTGGTTGCCAAGCGCCCCACAATCATATGAACATCATTTGCAATCTTCTCTGCTGGCGTCCCTAGAAAGTCAATGGGGAAGCCAGCGGGGAAGATTGCAAGCTACTGCTGTTGCTTCCAGCCATGAAGGCTTCCAGCCTCTTCTCTCAGGGGCTGGCTGAAAGAGCTGCCTGCCAAATGACTTACACTGTATGTTATATATGCCTCTTGTTTTTTTTTCTTTTGGGTTTACTTAGTATTTTGGCTACAGTGCAGCTCACAAAGTAATAATGAAGTAACGGTGCATCATGGTGGTACAAAGGCATGCCCATAACTACCTGCAGTGCCAAATTCTGGACTAACTACAGCTTTTATGTGCTCTTAAGACCCAACTGAGACTGAGCAGAACCTCACATTCCAGGAAGAAGCACAATTGATGCACATGAATTTCATCAAAACCTCTCCTGGCAATGGCTATCACACCAGCCCCTTTTCACAATCCTCCTCCCAAAGAGGGGAAGTTGGAAACGCAACATGAATTATTCAGTATTGCTGGCTTGAGTAGCTGGGGTGGGAGAACCATTGTTCCTTAAACACAAACACAAGATCGCCCCCTTCATTCAAAGATGAATTCATCATGGCCTCCTGGATAACTATAACCAGACAAAAGGACATGGATATAACATCAAGGTGACTGAGTTTACAATTCCAAGAACTCTGTATAATTCTTCAGGATCAACAGGCTCAAAGGTTGCACATGAACATGTCTCAGTCAAATCCATAGGACCCAGATAACTAAAGTTTAGCTTAGCAACATAATCTGTCAGATGCCTTCAATAATCCTCATAGTGGCCCTGCCTCCTAGGGTGGTCTAGATCATGATGAACAGGGCCAGGGGCTATCTAATGTACTAAAAGCAGAAAAATAATTACACTTCGCTGCTCCTATTGTCACAAGGTAATCCTTTACAAAATGTCTTATCCATGTTCTGTCAGATATATCCTGTTTCTATTTTTTCAGCAGTGCTCTGGATACCCATTCTGTCATTCCATCTCCTGCAACTTCTTTGAAAAACCAGAGGATTTACAAATAGTAAGGGGATGTATAGATGCAACCTGATCTATGGTCATCATTGCACTCTTATTCAAAGCAATGATCAAGACTGTCTGTGCATCAAAGAGCCTCAGGAACAACCCCAAACTCCCTCTGAAGCAGAAAACAGCCACAAAAAACTTCAAAACAACCAGACTGTGATCAGACTATGCCAGGAATCTGATCTGACCATGCAGATCATATTGCCAGTGTCCCAAGGTGAATCAAGCATGTGATTTCTTCTGTACGCGGGCCCTTAATTATTTGGACCAAGTCCATAGCTGTCATGAACCCACATCTCATGTACAAACAAGTATTGGTAATTCATGCCAGGTCATCCTCTCATCCATAATTAATTCTTGCTCTTTTTAAGCCAAAGGACTCACAGGGGGTGGGAGGCAGCAGAGTGGATAGTGCTGTCCACTGAACATCACTGAGCATGCTGGGAGCTGCTGCGCACTGCAGCCAGGTATGTGCTGGCCAGTGTGAATGGGGAAGCCTTGTGTTGTTACTGTGGTCACCGTGTATGAGAGAGGGACAGCTCCCTGATGCACCTGGAAGGGAAGGAGAGATAAAGCATAATCAAATCACATCCAAAGTATTTTATATTTTCCCACTAATCTTTTAAATATATGATAGTGTACATTTGACACTAAGCAATAATAAAAAAGGAAGAACTACTCAGATGCAAACCATAAAAGGAAGTGATTTCAAACAAGTACAAACAACAAAGAATAAAGACTGAAATATTAGGGATAACAAATCAAAGTCATATAAACCCGATGACACAAGTTTGATATAGCCACAATATAGAACCATATACAATTCAAGTTGAGTGTTCATGATCCAAAAATTGAAATAGTAATGGGAAATTTTTTCCTGAAAATATTCTCTTCCCAGATTCTCATGCATATATTGCTGAGTCTAAACCACTCCTCCAGCTTTGTCTAATAATCAAGTAATAATTCCCCCCCCCCTCTATTTGTAAATTGTATATGCTGCATTTTCACTATCCTGTAAGCTAAAATGTCCTAATAACAATACATTTCCAGGATGCTTTGTTGCTTTCCTGAAAGCAGTACTTATTAACTTTATTTCATATACATTGCTTATATAGTTGCTTATTCAGTTTTTTTATGTATAGACAATGCCCATGAAAGGTTTATATTTCACTATATTTCATTAATTTTATATCTCATACTAGCTCAAAAGCAAACAGCAGCACAACCTGGAATCATTCTTTTTTTTTAAATCACTTTTCCCATGTTATTCTACCAGTTTAACACTTCTTTATGTTGGAGCAGTAACTGTACAGTCTAAAAAGTATAAAATCTTTTCCTGTGTATTGTTGGAAGATGAACTCTTGTCAAGCATGCTACTGGCCTAGAGATTCATGAATCTGATGTTGTTGGAAGTTTAATGTAGCTAAACCAACACATACAACATACAAATTACATTCATAATCCAGTGTACAACAACTGTATGCTGCCGACTTGCTGAAAGATGATGCCAGCCAGCAAAGAGAGTAATCAGTATCAGTCAACACATTTCTGGTAGCAAGGACAGAAACATATTTGTGTGACAGAAATTTAATCTATAGAGCAGGGGTGTCAAACTCTAGCCCATGGGGTTCTTAGATCTGGCCCCCAGGGTTGCCTGGGAAACAGTGAAGGACCAGCTTACAATACCTCTGCCAGGGAAAACGGAGCTCGGGAGGGCCACGTGCAGCATTCCCAAGGTCCATTTTTACTGGCAGAGGATTGCAGGAAGCCATCACAACCGAAAACGGAGCTTAGGAGCCCATTTTTGCTGGCAAGTGACATCGAGCTGGCCATGCCCACCCTTGCCCCCCTAGGTTGAACACAACCCTGATGCAGCCCTCAATGAAATCGAGTTTGACACCCCTACTAAACAGTATTGGAGCAGAAATGAGAAGCACAACGTTCTTCAGATGCGGTTGTTGGATTACAGCTGCCATAATTATTGGCTACCATGGAAGTGTCTGATGGCAGTCCGGCAATATCTGCAAACCAATGGATTCTTAAGAGATCTACCCTCTAACTATATGCAAGGACTGTCAAACTGTCTTACCAAGCAAAGGACAAGTAAGTTTAACAGGGCAGAAGCTTAACTGGAAAGTCAAATGCTTGGGCCTGCTGGAAGTTTCAGAATTCCAGGAGCAGCTGTGTACATGTTGCCATAGGAACAACATTCCCATAATTATAGTAGTCACATAACTGCAGATTCACTGCTAAAAGAATACAGATTTTAAAGGGCCTGGATGGCTTTCCCATAATGTCCAATTGCACTGATTGCACATTATACTAGTTATGATTTCACTACCCTAACTTTGGTTGCTTCAACTTTTAACAAATATGTTGAATTCTGATGCAAAGTGTAAACAATGCCTTCATGCCTGAAATTGTTTCAGGCATCACATTTTAAATCCCTACAATATTACATGAAACAATATAATAAAAATGAGAGGAACAAAACTATTTAATCACCCTTACATATATTGTTTTAAGATACCATCATATGATACCTGGCAAATATCCAAAGAATTATAAAATGTTTGTATATTCCTCTTTGTGCGAAGAAAAATTCAATCTCAAAAGCAGGATAAGTCTGACTTCACAATGGTCCTAATGGCCGATACAGAAACTTTCATTGCTTTTTGCATTCCATCACTAGCAGCAAAAAGGGGAAATTCTGTGAATGAAATGAGGAAAATGTACCTCAGGGTTTCAAGCAGAAGTGCTTCCCAACCAAAACATGTGAATCTTTCAACTGAAGATATTAAAGAATCAACTCAGATTGTTACCCGTACAAAGCATGCTCTTTCCTGTGAAGTTATAAGTAAAACAGCCAGGCAACTAAACAGCATGTGCTGTACTTATGAGTAATTTTATATTCCCCCACATGGTTGCATTGCCATTCTTTCAGTCAACAACTGGATCCAATAACTGCTGTATCTTAAAGAGATTTAAAAAGATGGTTCACACTATTGATTATATAGCCTTTCACACAGGCAAAAGCTTTCAAAGGATGCTCAGTCTTGGCTACATCCAACAACATCATTTACCCTTTCAGTGTATAAGAAGGGGAACCTCTTATGGTTTTACTATCCTTGACCAATACAGACTTCTTCCAAATGTAGGTGGGACAATATCCCAGCCATAGGTTTCTAAATGTATCTATGACACAACATTCACCTTACCTGGTCATGGAGATCCACCATGAATGGATGCTGGTGGGATGTGTGTGCCGCTGGGTGAAGCATTCGTGGTGGCGTGGTGGCCAGAACATATGCTGGGTGCTCATCTACAGAGAGTTGTGGCTGTGGTGGCTGCCGCTGCTGCTGGAAAAAAGCCGGGTGCAAGTAGTTCTCATCCTGGACTAGGAGAGTTTGTAGAGGTCGCTCACGTCGGCCCCAGTGGTGCCGGAAAGGAGGGCTGCGGTGCCAATTGTGGGGAGAGAAATATAGAGGGGTAACCCTAGGGGCTGGCCACTTATCTGTGCTTCCCTCTTAGCTATGAATACACCAATTTTCAATGTCAAGGATAGGTCAACCTAGTAATATTATATGGGAAGCAAGACTAACTGCTCATGCAGCAAATTAGGCCATAAATGCAATTAGTGCCTTCAAATACAATACACTGATTCTGTAGAATAACTGCCAGGATTCTGCTATGTGTCATTCCTTCACTCTGCAGAGAGAAAATGCCAGAACAAAAAAATGCACAAAGCTCTGCAACCTCACTCAGTTTCACAGATAATTTTCTGGACATGATGAGATTCCAAGCAACTGGGCAAAACCATCTCATTATCTAGAAGTAGATACAATGAATGTTATACCATGGAATAAAAATGTATTTCCAACTATTTGTGATATCAATACCACATAAATAGTAATGTAATTGTAATAAACTGTCCATAAGTTTATAAAAGATTTCTTGTTGAAGACCTATAAAGCTTTTCACCAAGAAACTGAACAAGTGCTATATTGGCTTTGTTATAGAAGGCAGTCACAGCAAGTGAGAGTTCCTAGCTGAACCGAAATTATTTCGAAACAACTGGAGAGAGGAAGATGTAGACCTGTTTAATACTGACATGGGAGATTTTGAAGAAATATTAGAAACACTGACTAGACTGGGAACTCCAAAAATATCTTG
>JAEANM010007032.1:0-18080 GCA_017656035.1 Myanophis thanlyinensis
GCAAAGCTGGCTGAGGAATTCTGGGAATTGAAGTCCACAAGTCTTCAAGTTGCCAAGATTGGAGACCCCTGGCATAGATGATTACTTTGTTCCTATCTGTAGCACAGTACTCTATTTCTCCCTCCTTCTGTTCCTCTCTGCCCGAGGAATACATTTCACTTAGGCAAAGCTTCCTTCACTGCTTCGATATTTTTGCTCTAGAAATAGAACCCTTCTAAGTGATTGGGCCAAACTGGAGTTTAAACAAAATGCATTTTCTCTTATCATGTCCAAATTGTTTCTCCAGCATGCCTTGAAGAAAGGCAGCTTCTATCTATTTCCAGCCGCATGCATATATATATTTATATAACAAAAACCCATGCATGACGGGAGCCTTGAGAAGTATAAACATGCTTGTCTTATTAATACTTAGGTTAAAAAACATAATAGGTCACTAGGCATACATAACATGTTTGTCTTTTTCAACCAGAGCTCATTTTATGACATTTGGATTCCATCCGTATGTAAACTAGAAAATTAAGCACGCAGGAAGTGATAATCCACTGCAAAATCCTAATTTTTGGTATTGATCGTCCCAATTTAAAGTGAGGGGAAAAAAAGTGGTCTACGTGAAAATATTGTTTCAAAATGACTGTAATTTTAGCAGTGGGTACTACATTTCCTCTGCTTTTATCCACTTCCTTGATCGCCTAAAAGTACTTGCTCTGGCACTTCAATTTACTCAACCTAGGATAATCCAGCAGCACGTTCTCCTGTACAAAGGACACCAAAACAAGAAACTCCTTGGTCTTGGACCCATCCTATTAATTTAAAAGATGCTTGCATAGAAGAACTTCCTGTTAGATTGGAATCCCACCATGTTTCTGTGAAACTACTGCGAACATCTAGGAAATATTGTTACATAAATCAAAACTATGTGTGCGCATGTCCATATGTGTCTCAGTGAAAAGGTTGTTGGTGGTAGCAGTGATAGCTCCTATTTAAATTCAAGTAGATTCTTGGGTAATTATATTCAAGTGGACATACCTACAGTGGTATCTAATATTGTATATAGTTCTATGTTTCTGAAAGCTGTATTATTCTTTAAAAAAAAAATGAAACAAAACAAAACAGTGGCAGGCTGTTGGACCCACCCATTTTCTCAAGGGTTCCAAAATAAATCTTGTTTTTGTCACAGAGCAAAACTCATAAAACCCAAGGAAATAGAAGCCTTTTCAAAGAAGAAATGAGCATGTTCTGTTTCTAGGTTGGTATGCCAGTTATGGATTTTTCTTTTCTTTTTCTTTTATCAGAGCTACGACAAGCAAGACAGGGATGGTTGCAGTTCTTACAGACCGTATAGCCAGTCGCCATGAATCCGATGGGAAACAGACTGTTAAGAGACTTCTGCAAAATACTGTGGAACAGCAGTCACTAGTAACTTTTACAAAACTTGCTCTCAACATAACATAAAGGCACCATTGATATCGTTCTCATTTTTGAAATACTGTAAAAAAATTGCTACATATGGCACATAACACTTTTGTATATACATTATATATTTAATTTATAAAAGTTTTTTCCCCCTCCTGTGTTTTTCTTTTTAAATCCTAATAGCGTAATTGCTAAAATAAAATAAATTGTTTTAATTTAATCATGGAGTATTTCATTATATAAAATAAAGTTTTACATGTGAATCTATGTGGTTTTTTTTAAAGTGTTCCCCCCCACCCCCCTTTCTCCTTCTTTATACAGCGATGGGATCCTGGTTAGCTATTACACCGGACAATCTTGCTTGATATTCTTCCTGCGTTGAGAAACGGCTGGCTTGGTTAGTCCTAGTGTCAGTGAGCCTATATACAGCAGCTGATTCTAGGTCAGCGATTGTAGGGTTTTGTATGCTCAGAAAAGGTGTGTCTTCACCTATTCTTTCATCTTCTGTCTCACTCTCTGAGCTACTGTTCTCACAACTCGTGTCAGTGTTCATTTCCAACCGAGTGGAAATGTGGCCATTTGGCTTTGTTCTTTTGGCCCTCCGACTGTTGACTAATTTCTTTGGAGGCTCTTGTGTAGGTTCATATTCCTGCGTGGTTTCGTATTCCTCGTCCTCTACTATCCTCAGGGGACTCGGTGGTAGACTGTTGATTTCATGGACAGGATTGTGGTGGTAAGAAGAATTGAACTGTTGTAAGTGAAGCTCGTATTTTTCCCGGAGCCTGGGTGGGGTCACCAGCAGGAGAGGCCTCTCTTCTTCTATAAATGGACTGACAGCTACAGACGGGACAGACATTGTTAAACTGGAGACTTGTGGAGACATTTCTGAAGCTGGTGATTTTGGAGAACTTGGAGTGTGGAAATCTACAGGAGACATGCGAGCTGGCGTGGTCATGGCAGATACGTACCTAAAGAAGTACACATAAAAAAAAAAAATAAGCTGAAGAATAAGGATGGGATAGAATTATGATGATGGTGGTAAAAAGGATTTATTCTTCTAAGACAGTAATAAGCATTTGAATTCAGATGTAACAGCTACACAATCTGTAAGTAGAAATGCAACTTCTACAAACAGCTATTAGCTACTGAAATTTGATTTTAAATTTCTGGGCTAAAATAACATTGAATGACCATTTATTCACTTCTATTGATTACCAAAATGTAAACCCAATGCCCAAAAAGATGGAATATTGGCAATGCAATTCACTTTAATCTATGATTTATTTCAGCTTTGGAGTCTCTTGAAATTTCTAAAGATGTAATGGGGCTTCTGCTATTAGCCCTGCAGAGGTTTTTTTTTTTTTAAATAGTATTTGGATCTCTTCTTTCTTTGTTGTTTTTTAAAAAAAGATTTCCATCTTATTGCAAGCAACTGCACTGAATACATCTAGCCAGAGTTCAAGATTAAGAAAGATTTTGTGGCCATTTGGGAATAAGACACAGAGCCAAGAAGACTTTGGATGTTCTTCAGCATTTCTTATTTTGGTCTTCTACAATGTCAACATGCAAAATTCAAATAGTTTCATTTTTCTAATTTTCATTCACTTTTCCAGGTTTTGTAGCCATTTAAGGATGAAATATAGATAATAAAAGCTACTCTAGAGAGTTAAATATTTAAACTTTAATGCTCACAGAATTAATGGCCTGGAAGTACAAATAACTAGAAAGGAATTATGCAATTTTATACTTTAAAAATTGGTCCAAAAGCAAATGTAAGTATTGTAGAGCAATGGGACTCTTCTATAATAAAATAGTCAAACAATACCAGTGGTATTGAGGAGAGTATGGCTTATTTATTTATTTATTTGACATTTTTATACTATTTTCAGTGCTATTTTACCTCAGCAACAATGAATCAATGAAAACACAGATCAGCTTTGCTTTCCAGAAAGGAAACAAGATGATGCTATTAAGTGAAGGAATGAGCCAATTCAGTCAAACATTTTCCACAATCCAGATATCTCTTAACTTTATCAGAAATTAATAGTATGTAAAACTAATATGCAGTAAATATGTGAAGACTGTATTGATTCATAGATTCTGGTATTCTCCCAAATGAATTTTGTTTACCTTCTTGTCTTTATTTTGAAAGGAAGAAATGCCTTTTATTTGCCTATCTGTTCGGTACAGGGTACTGAATTTAAAAAATCTTATTAAATGGAAAAGAATGCAACTTCATTGGGCACTACCTTTTAAATATTCATTTTCAATTCTTGTCCAGTTATATTGCTATTGTGATTGCTTCTCCACTCAAACTGTATTTTCCCTCCACAGTTCTAATATAAATCACACTCATTGATCACCATATGCTGCAGTGGTGAAGATGATTTTGACCATTTTTTCACACAAAACTAATGATATATTCTAGGGTTAACCAGTGGTGATCTAAGGCATAGCTTTCCCACCATTACATTGGCACAATGCTATAAATCATGAGGAAATAACTTTAAAGAAACATGGATTAACTGTAAAAACAACAAATAAAAAACCTATCAAAAAAGCACCCAAAACATTATGAAAACGGCAAATTATTATGTACAAACCTCAAGTTTAGAATTTCTTGATCAAAAAATACATAAATCCCAAAATAAAACCCACCAACCCTGATAAGATTTCAAGCTGCAGTTCTCTCTCTGTCAGGATCTGGATATGCCCTGCAGTATTTCAGATTGGTATCCTTCTTAAGATCAGTTCTTGTGGATACCTTTCACTGTGCGGTGAATCACGATAAGAGTCTGGTGTTTCTCGTGCGTGCCGGAGAAAACTGTTGTATTCTCTTGGTCCAGCAATGCCATTGAGGCGACCGCGAGGTCCTGAGGGGCTTGCATGGCGGCTGTTCTCAACTGAGGAGCACACAAGGGCTGAATGACTTTCAGAGATTATGCTTTCGGTCCGACCATTACTCCAACTGACCATGAGCCGTTATGAAAAACAGAAGAGAACATTTTAAAATTGAAGAACAGGAAAGTGAAAAGAAAGAGAGTCTGACAGGGTCCTCTGTGTATCTGTTGGGCAATAGTGTTTTATATTTATTATATTGCTGAAGTGATCATTCTCCCCCAACCACTGGGAATATAAAAAGATAAACACTCAATCTTAAACTAACATCATTTTCAAGATGTTACTGTTATGACATAATGAACAATGCCGGAGAGTAGGATTATTCTATGTCAAGCAAAGCCAAATTATGTACATGAAAGAATAATGATTCTTTCCAAGTAAATTCAGTAACTCATCATGGTCCAAATGTAGTACTAATTCTGTAAATGCAAATTAATGGTGTGATATGAAGTCCAGAAAACAAGGCAACAATTGTGAAGAAATGGGCTAATTTCAAAGGGAAAAAAATAAAACAGGAAAAAGAATCAAAGAAGTAAAGAAAGCTTAATAAAATAAAGCAGCTTAGAGATTTCAGCTATAAAAAGTCTGTCACCTTTAAATCCAAATATTTCTCTTTACTGTTTTTAAAACTTGCTTTGCGGTTTTAGTTAAGAAATATGTTGGCTTTATCTGAGCCTCCTACCTGTGGCTGGGAGTCTGGGTGACAGTTATAGAATGATGTGTAGTTGAGGTATAGTGACTTGTAGAAAAAGATGCCTCAGTTTCTCTCTCAACAGCATGTTCACTGGATATTATGTTTTTAGATACATATTGCTAAACAAAACAGACACATAACTTTTATTTATAGCATAATTAAAAACTACTGATCAATTCTGTACTGTTGCCTTATACCAGGGATGTCCAACCATGGTAACTTTAAGACTTCTGGACTTCAACTCCCAGAATTCCCCAGCCACCATGCCTAGGTGCGGACTTATGTCTGGTTTTCCACTGATGACCGTTGCAGCCTTGCCATGGTCATGTGATCAAAATTTAGATGCTTGGCAACTGATTCCTATTTACGATGATTAGTGTCCCGGGGTCACATTATCGCCTCTTGCGACCTTCTGACGAGCAAAATCAATGTACACCCATGGTCCACACAGAATTGGTAGCGTTCATTATCATTTTAACTTTGTATTTTTCAGTTACAGTAGCTAACTGGCAAAGTAACATTACATGTACATTCCCAGAATAAAAAGCACAACAAAGCTGTTTTAGAGAAACATACTCATTACCAAGCAAAGTAAAAACCTTAGATAACTAATTTCAGCAACTATTTTATCTTTCTACATTATTTTTTTTTAAATAAGAATGGTCCAATTTATAATCTGAAAGTTTAGAGAACTGTCTTATTAGATCTCTTAATTGAGTGAAAACTGTAAACAGAAAAGCACCACAAAAATTCCTTTTTTTTTTGCTTAAAAACCACTCTAATTTCAGATGATTTCTCTAGCACATTCATCCTAGCTCACATTTCCCTTGGATACTCTTTGGATAGGGCGACTTACACCCTATCTTGCTACAAGAAGGTTCTGAAGACCATTTCATTCAGTTCCTACTTATGGGTTGGAACTAGTACTGCTATGATAGTCCCCAAATTTCTTGTGGACACAAATGCTTTATGCAGAAAATTGCTCCTTTAATCTTTGGTATACCATAAGCATAATGTGAAAATCAATTTATACCTCAACTCAGTGAGTAATGCCATCAGATTTGTATGTATGCACATATACGTGCATACTGTATACATGTAAACACACAAATAAAGGCATATACATGCATATTCACATAGCACTTACTAAGTGAGCTTTTCAGTACTTTATTCATAAAGTATTTTTATAGTCCTGGTATTAGCTTTTAATATATCTCAGTTTATAGATAGTTTTTTTCAGTTATATTTTATTATTTGCATTTATAGCATTAGAGTGAACCATTCTTCTATTCATTGATTTTATAAATGTTTCTTCTTTTTAAATTGAACCTTATAACATCTCATAAAATTATACATAATACTGTTTAGAGATAACAAGAATAAATATTGTAATAGTAAATTAAAATGGTTTCTTTTGTGGATAATAATTTATTATTATTACTAGATTTTTATCCAATGTTTTCTAACATAATTCAAGGTAGTGAACATACTTAATATACTTGCCTCCTATTTTCCCCACAACAAACAACCCCTAAATATAATTTCATAATCTAAATATAATTTCACAACTGTTTTCAGTTAAATTAGCTACTGCCATTGTTTTGACAAACTGGTGTAGGAGATGACTAGGATGAGCCTGGAAGGAGAGGTCAAGTATGTCATCAGTCTTGAGTCCCTTTGCGCTCAAAAGAGATCTTAGTCTAGCCCACCTTGATTTCCATTCACTCTTATCTAGCACCTATTTGCTTTGACTGTTAGTAGTTCCGATTCTTGTAGAGACTGTTACCAAACAATAAAACATGTATTCATTTGAACTGCCTTGCTTCCTGGTTTTTTGAGCCTTACAACTAGTGGGAGAATAAGATCTTAGGAAAGCGGCACTATTTTTTAATAAATTGTTAAAAGGACTAAATGTTACTCAAATAAATACTGATGAAGAAGTGATTATCAACAAAGCTTGTGTGAAACTTACATTCACCAGCTGGACATTCTCTGGTGGTGGGTGAGGATGGTGAGGCCCGTTTGCCATGTTGACCCTGTGATTGCGTTCTGATCGAAGGCCTTGCCTGAGACGGTCATGTAACTTTTTCCGCTGCTTCCTGAATTTGAAATACGGAGGTACTTTAGTATTCAAATAGCTGACTGAATAATATAGTTCTGTAAGCCTTATTGACCATTGCACATTCCCATTACAGAACTAAATTTTATCATTTGAAGGTTCAGAAATACCAGGAGAAGAAGGACACATAGTAATAAAGTTTGCCAAAGTTACGAACAGATTTATTCACAAATAAAGTTTCTGATATCTGGCATCCTGAAACTATACCAATTTCATCCAGTAGCCAATTGCAGCACGGTATCATATGAAGATGCTACCGAAAACAGATTGTACTCCAGTGATTTATAATACACGTAGCCAAGGGCAGGTTATTAGATCCAGAGGAGTAGAATTTTCTAGGAAAGTATCTTTTTTACCCCTCCTGTATTTTCTGGCAAAAACAGCACATTGGAAACCTTATTCCCTGTGGCTAGGTCTTTGTAATATATCCGGAACAGGGACCCTTTGGAAGAACTTATTTTGAACTCTCCAGCTAATTTGTTGCCTGCCAGCAACCAATAATGTACAGCTGTGGGCTGTGTGTTGGTTTTTCTATAGCTCATATGCTAGGCAGTTTTCTTTTGTTGATAAAGATACAGGGGGAAAAAAAGTAAGTTTTTCTAAAATAAAAAATATCGGGGGAAAAATGGTTCTACCCCCACATGGATTCCAGAAATGATCTTGATTCTGAAAGAGGCAGCGATTACTGGCTGAACTTTTTTCAACTTTATTTATTAAAAAATGTTGAATCACTCACTGACCTCTCCTGCCCTGTGGATGAGAAAATGTTACATTAATTGCGCATTCAACTGGGCTGAAGATATGTGCTTGACATTAGTCCAAACATACAGCAGCACCCTCTCCATATATTGATTTTTCTTTCAATAGTGCGGGAGGAGAAAACACTCCTCTTTGATCTTTCCAAGACTGGAAATAAGGCCAAAGTGAGGGAGCCTCCATTATCCCCATGTACAGAAAGGAAAATAACACCTCTCTTTTGCAGAAAACTGAAGATACAGGTATCCCACCTTTCAGAGACAGAATTTTGGAGAAATAAGAGACAGTGTTACCTGTTCCCAAAGTCCTGCCCTGATATTATTAAGGAGAAAGGGAGTGTATATGAGGGAGCCTCAGTGGCACAGTAGTTAGAATGCAGAAGTACAGCAGTACGTCTGCTGGTTCAAATTCCACCAGTCTCAAGGTTGATTCAGTCTTCTACCCTTCCGAGGTGGGTAAAAGGAGGACCCAGATTCTGGGGGCAATATGCTGATTCTGAAAATCGCTTAGAGAGGGCTGGAAAGCACTATAAAGCGGTGTATACATCTAAGTGCTATTGCTATTGCTATAAATCCAACTACTGGGCCAGATTCCTGTTTTAAACTCTCAGACAGAGATATTGAAGTAGCATGATTTTGGTTTTCTAAAATCAGGGGTCAGCAGCATTTTTAGACTTAGTATTATTTAATAATTATTATTTTAGCTAAAGGTACATTGTGGTCGTAAGTCAAGAGCTACCTTTAGGACTCTGTGTAATACAACCTTAAATGCACTATGGTTCCATGGATTGGATATAGAGATTTCTTTAAAATTGGATGTGATGGTTCCTCATCAGAGCTAAAGAAGCAAAATGTCAGGGACTAAAGGGTCAAAGTTCAGGTTAGCTCATTCTTACAACTTCCTATTTTGTCTAAGCTAAGCACGTGTACTTTCTGTAAGTGAGAAAATATCACGGTTGAAGAATGTGTGTTATTGTTTACATAAGGGTTGCTATTGTTATGCCGACTTCTAAAATGATTTAAAAGTATTGCTTTGGCTCTTGCACATCCATAACACCTCTCTGCATTTCATTAAAGCACTCAAGGGATTCTAAGAGGAAAATTCCAATGAAAGATAAACAGGCTCAATATTTCCACACCTATAATTCATTCAATTAATTGTGGTTAAGATATCACCTTGATTAATACTTTCACTGAATCCACAATTGCTGAAAGTAATATCAACAGGGAAAGGAAAACATACACAGAAAACTTTGGACGTCTGATCAAGTTTAATAAAAGTTTTTTGACTTCTTTCCATTCAGAAGATGGATATATGAAACAACAGGAAGGGCAAACCTGAAGCTTTGGTATGTCTTTTTTATTTTTTTAAAATGCCAGCAAATATTTGGTCGCATTTAAAAAAAATAAATATTTTTGCCTGTGAAAATGCATTATGCAGCTCTGAGCCTGAAACATTTTTTGTCTGAAGAACTCACTCTGAAGAAAGATGCCATGCTTTAATTTGGGAAGATAAACATAATCATAATGATTATGAAGAAAAGCTTTAAAACATTTCCTGAAAGTTGTAAAAAGTCAATATTAGGTTATATTTACACAATAAACCATAATATCAACAACATCAATTGTTGCCAACTGATTGGAAGGGGTAGAAGTTTGGAGGTTCCAAGTTTCATTTATCAGGCACCTTTTGACATTCATTATTAGTGTGATTCACCACATCTCACACACTGCTGAAGATAAAGACAGTCTTGGATTTAAGCCCAGCTCAGTCATTGTGTGTAATATCGTGTGGTACAACAAGTTTAAAGGTGGAAGCCCTTTAAAGCAAATGGGATGTTTTTGAAATGATCTCAATGGATCATGAATTAGATTAGATTCTAAGGGATCACTTCCTATGAGAAGCTGTGACAAATTACATACTACAAACTTACAGGGAAATTCTTAAGTTTATTAAGCCATCTAATTGTTTTATCAAGATGCAAATACATTTTTAGTATATTTTGTTTTGTGAGGTCCTGATTACAAAATTATAGAAAAAAAAAGGAAAAGGGGTGTTTACTTGGTTTTGCAGTATGCCACAACACACATGATGCCAACTACAAGGAGAGCAATGCAGATGCCAGTTATGGTCAACACCCTTTTCTGGTAGAGTTCCTCAGCTTCTAGAAAATGAGAAAATATAGATGGTTATAACATGTACCCTGGATGAAAAAACAAAGGACCACTAAATACAGCTTACAGTCTATCAATTTATTACTATAGTGAAAGTATGACAAACTTTATGCTGAGAAATTACAAACTATATTCAGTATCACAGATGTGAGAAAACTTAAATTTAAGTTTAAATTAAATTTAAATCGTATCAACTCACAATTCAATGTTTTGTTTAATATAATTTAAAATTTATGAAGCTGCCTTAATGAAATAAAAACAATGCACTGATAGAACAAGTCATTTTGTTTAAAAATGAGGTTTTCTTGCAAAGATAGCTGGGATAAAGATTGGACCCCTCTCCTCCCAATTTTCTCTTCACAGTCTCTTATGGTAATTTAAAATATCCAGGTGTTTTTTCAGTATTATCTTGGTCTACACCACGGGTGTCAAACTTGCAGCATCACACTGCCATCACATGACGTATCACGGCAGTTACCCCTTTGCAGATCTGTGGTGGGTGTGGCCTATGCATGCCACATTTGGACCACGAGCTGCCAGTTTGACAGCCCTGGTCTACACCGATCTTTACATAAGGAACATTACATTCTACTTTTATTTTTGCTATGCCACCTGGGAAAATTGCATAATTCATCAGGAACTGACAGTAACATTTAAGTTTATCCACCCCTCCAATAGGCAATATGCATTGTACCATAGACGTTATATGGTTGATTGAATAGTAAAGAAAAGATGAAGATATTTGGGTGAAAAAAAAACCCTGTCCTACTGCAGGGACCTCAGTTTAAGATACTATAATCAATATGAACTAATTCTTAGGTCAAACAATGTTTTGCCTGGAAAGATAATTACATTCCACTTGGCAAAACATAGTTTATATGCTAAACAAAGGAAATGATACATTTAGGACACTGATACCAATGGTGCACATGATTAAACACCAGATTGAGCCAGAACTTTGTATTTTTCTTTTTTTCTTTATCTTATTTGGTTGCTAAATATATATTTAGTTTTTAATTTAAAATTACGCAATCATATAGTTGCCAACCTCAAAGTAACCTTTGTGTAAGCAACCACAAGAATTTGCATTCATAATGGGAATGTTTTTAGGAATCTGACTTTTCAGAATTAAAGAAAGGGGGACTGGAAAAATCAGTACTCTTGGAAATAAGTTTGTCATCAATGGAACAGGATTTGAAAATTGTTACTTTTCTGCTTTGCGATAGTTTGTATTTAGTAATTTCCTGGTCTGGTGATCTTTGCATGTTTGCAGATAAGACATCTGTTAGGACTTGCTTTGCCTTAGCATGTTGTTTCAGATTGATTTTTGGCAATAAGCACTGTCAGGTTCCAAATTCCTAACTTCTGTGATCACTGTTGCTCTAAGGATCCAAATATTTACTTAGACACTGACCCAATATATAGTTTGACTATGTCATATTGGCTAAGATCCAATAACTGGCAGTGTCTCCTGATATGTGGGGCCGTTTATTGATATGTAACCCTTTTGGAGAAAAAAACATGTCTGGATTTTTTTTTAAAAGGGAGATAGGATTTGATCAAATACTTATTGCACAATTTTCAAATGCTGTTTCCAGCACACTATTTTCATATGGCAAAATGATCAAATTAAGGGGAGGCTATATCCCTCTAGCTGAGAGTAAATCCTAGTGAGCTTGGTAAGGTTTCCCTTTGAGTAAACATACATAAGCTCAAACTTAAGTCAATGAAGGAATGTGAGTATGTTAACAGCTTTTGGTTTTCCCTTGAGTTTTCAGATCACAACAGATTAAAAGATAAAATATTTAATTGCAATCAATGACCCCTTCATGTTTAGCTCCATTTGTGGAATCATTTATCACCTGAAGAACATTTTTAGAGGCTAAATCTCCTGTGGTTCAAAGACACTTCTTTTTTTAGCACATTAATTGGAAGTATCCTTCTTTTTTATTTCAATATCTAATACTAGTTTAAATGACAGGATTCAAGAATATCTGAAAACAAATCTATGTTGTGATTTTTATCCTTTTGTTCTTACACTGCCCTTAGGTATAAGGTGTAGACATAAAATTTTCAGGCTCACTCATCATGAATTATCAATTTGGGTATAAATATATAGGTTGGAGAAAGCAAAAGGTTGTTGTCTCTTTTAGATTCTTGTTAAGATCCACCAGTTATCTTTTCAAATCCTTATATTCATTGGAATTTACACAAAGAAAACAGATTTCTAGGGACATAGCATAGTATATTTCCTCAAATATTTCTCTGTGATCAACCTGGGCATTCCATGAAAAGTAGTTTTTTTTTTGGTTTTTTTTTAAAGAGAGCATTATCTTATATATAACTTTATATAACATCGGTATTTAGCTCTCAGTCTGCTTTTGGTACTACACTTTGAAATTCGAAATAAACCAAAACTAAAAATTTAAAAATGATTTTTTCAAACCTTCATACCTATGATACAATGCATGGTATTGCTCCCTACAAGTCAATCCCAATATAAACATTGATTAACAAGTTTCTAAACATATCTATACAGAAATCAACAATGTTGATAATGAACAAAAGGAAGGAAGGATCAGTTTTGTGAGAAAATAAAACTAGAATGCTCAAATGATTATACAAACAAAAATCCAAGAACAAGTAGAAGTACTGAAAGAAACACAAATATGGGAAGAGGGAGAGGAGAAAAAGAAGAAGGAAAGGAACAGATGAAGGAAGAGGAGGAAGCTGAAGGGAAATATAAGGTTAGAAGTTGAAAAGTCAACTATAGGCCTTGCACAGCATGCTTGATAACTGGAAGGAAGGAAAATGCTTGAAAGTAAGACTGAAGCAGAGTTTAAAGGGATTTTACATACAGCATAACTCCTAACCTATGCTCGCCTGAAAACACTGATTGATTAGCCAAATAGTGGAATCTTATTACTATATAATTGGAGAGAGCAAAAGCCATGCTAAGCACAATCCAGTACATCAGGAATAATGCAGTTCTTAAAGGGTTAACAGAATTCTCTTTGTAGCATCAGTCATTAATTGGTTAAAATTGTGTGACTGTTTCCCTTTTGCCCACAGCCTAGGATGGGTGCACAAGTTGTGAGTTTTATATTAACCATAATTAATATGTTTTTTTTTCAGTGCTATAACACGATGGATGTGATGCATTGTGCTTTTCTGACATTTTTTATGGATGTTTAGCGCAATGCAAAAGCAGGGTGAGCCTTATTCAGTGTTCTTTCACTTTTTTCAGTCTCCTCATTGCTAATAATCCTGCTCATCCTCTCTTGAGTTATGTGATCTTGTTTGGAACTTTAATAATATGCATTTTCTGCAAAATCTCTTGTCAAGAGCATCCTCTTTTGCAGACTTTATGTCTCCTTCCCAATGGCCTGCATTTATGCAGATACCATGGGGATACGAGGAAGGTATTCACATTACTAAACCAACGTTCTCTTTTCTCAAACTATTTGGCTTCTATTGTGGGCCATATGCAGCATGATGTGGGTATGGATATAACTTTTAATATAGCTCTGCACCATGATATTTATAGCCAATCATATGACACTGGGGGAAAATCCTGCCACATGGTTGAGGTTCTAGAACTGGCAACGTAGAATAATTCTGAAACAATTATGAATAATTATAAAAAAAATAGGTCAGTCTGGCTGTGTTAACTATAGGCTACATTTTCTCTTCTTTCTTTTCTGAATGAGGCCATACAAGAGTTTAATATAATGTTGCCAGGCATGTAATGTGACATCAGTACATATATTATCCTGGACTGGCTGGGCATCATAGCGAAGAAGTCCTAAACGGCAGTGAAACAAAAGCATCCAGAGCTGAACAAATATAAAAGGAAGAACAACGCTATTTTGCCAATGGATGTCCATTCACTAATACTTGCACAATGGGCATGTAAGCTTATGCTTAGAAATACAAGAAGTCAGTACTCATCCACCACAACTTTAAAATCATTCCTAGCCAAAACAGTTTAGATGTTAAAATTTAAGTCCTGACTAAGGTCTAATTTAGAGTTTGAAGCAGCATTCAATTAAATAAAAATAGGAGATGAAGGCAACAAGTCAACGCTGGTCATGTGGTAAGAACTGACCTTCCCATATCGCCTCTTTAACCTCAAAATATATTTCTGGTTTGAGTAACAAGTAAAGGGCTGTAGCTCTGAAGTAATTAATTACACGTTCAGTGCCCATTTCTCTTTACTTAGTGCTGGAAAAACAAGTCATAATCCTGAAGGCCCATAGCTTGGTCTTCACATTTTACAGTGCTCCATTTTCTCTGTATTCCCCTTTTCTCTTCTTCCCACTGTATAGGCAGTCCTTAATACCACAATTGACCCGACATTTACATTGCCAAGCAAGACATTTGTTAAGTAAGTTTTGCCCCATTTTATGACCTTTCTTGCCACAGTTGTTAAGAGAATCACTGCAGTTGTTAAGTTACTATCATGATTGTTAAGTGAACCTGACTTCCCTATTGATTTAGCTCATCAGAAGTTGCAAAAGGTGGTCACATGACCCTAAGGATGCATGTGAAAAATCATTAATGTGGTAAGTGTGAAAAATGCTCAAAAGTTATAACTATACTGTTATAACTTTGAATGACCACTAATTAAATGGTTGTAGGTCAATAACTACTTGTATAACCTTTTTCTTTTGCATGGTGCAAATCCAATAAGTATTTTCAGTCAGTTGTTTTAGGGAAATATGCACATAAGGGTTATACAGAATGATTTCAAGTCACTCCTAATATTTTCCTAAAAGGAGACTTGTTATTTTCTGAATGTTTTACAAGCAGTTAATTTCACATGTGAAAATTGCATAGGTACTTCCAGAGATAGCAGCAGTAAGATATTGTTGTAAATTTTTTAAAAATATGCCAAGTTATCCATCAGAAAAGTTAATTTCTTGTCTTTTGTGGGCACCTCAAGCACATTCCAGAGTGGTGTATATGTGCTTTTTGTTTTTGTCTCTCTCACACATATACAAACAGACACAAAGACACATACATATATGGTTATGAGAGCTGAGTTAAGTGAAAATAGGGAGCTGGCAAAGGCTGTTATAGCTGTATGATCCCTTTGAAGCATAAGGAAGTTGGTTAGGAATTGAAAGTGAGGAAATTTAAAAAAAAAGATTTCAATCTCTCAGCAAGCTAAAAGGAATGATTTGGTCCATACCCATAAATTCAATCCCAAGATGTTCTGCCAATGCAGAAAGTTGACATAAAATGAAAGAAAAGGGAAAATAGTTTCAGAAAAGAGCAATACACCTTACTGAAAAAAACAAATTACACACGGATATTATACCTATTAGGCATTTGCACACTGAGACAGGACAATTGGCATAAGGTTAATGGTGCGGAGCTCACATAAGCTTTCACAGGCTCTTTTTAGAAAAGCTATTTAGAAAAATATGGCTCTAAACCAAACCACATGATGTTACCTGTGTATAATTTAAATAACATGATGAATTCATCAATGTATTTTAACCCTTAAAGATATTACTGAAGTATCTGTATTTACTATATAATCTATGTCACATTTAAGGTACAAAATATCCCTATATAATAATAATAATAATAATAGTAATATATTCATTACTATACCTATGATCCATAGCGAGGAACTGATCTTGGACTTCACTGTACATAAAACTACATTGTTCCTTGTTTTTCAATCTTAGCAGCTAAGATGTGTGGACTTCAACTCCCAAAATTCCCTGGTCAGCATTTTGGGAACTGAAGTCTATACATCTTAAAAGTTCTTGAGATTGAGAAACACTGCTTTAGTCTGTTGCAGGCAGAATTAAGATTAGTCTACTCCAAGCTCACATCAGTAGGGATAAAGTATAAATCTACACCTCTACCTGAAGTGGTGATAGCCTTTCCTGCAATTTTAAAACTGATTTGGAATGCTTCTTAGATCATAAAAAGCAATTGAGAAGAATTACTGAAATTTTTATATGTTATGGAGAACCAATCTGATCAGAGGCAGATTTATAAGTAACTTTGTAAAACCCTGAAATGATATATAAACATTATGTATTTTATAATACTATATGATAACAATATTGTATCTTACGAGTGATTTTTTTTCACCCTTCTTTTTCTAATAGAAGTGGGAGCAGAAAACTACGATGTTACAGTAGAAAAGGCCTACCATATAGGGCTGCCTGTTATATTGTGGCTAATGTATTTGCTGGAATTAATTCAGACAGCATAATTTGTTACAATGAAACTATACTGATACTTCAGCTAAAGTATAGAATTACTTGCATCTTTAGTTCATTCAAATTGTTTGATCTTATTATAGACAGACTAATACGGATCGAAAATCTACTTCATTGTAATATTGGGAATGTGCATAATGCATGGATTACGTTGTTTTTTTTTAATAAATGATAATATTAGACTGCTGGCTTTATAGAACATTCAGTGATTACTCACAGCTTTGTTATGTTATCATTTAATTCTTGGATAAAACTATAACTGCTATATTTATCACTCAGGAGCAATTGCTGATTCCTTTCTTTAGGTGCATAGATAATCATTTTCACTTCTTATAGCTTAAAATATTCTAGCAGTGTACAGTTTCCCTTTACAGTCAGTCATATTTTAAGGGTTAAATAAAAATACATAGTATATTCCACATACTTAAGAGCCAGTGTTACTTGCCTACATGAACACTACTAACAATACATATTAGTTATAGTTGCATAGAAGTTTCAATAGAATTAATGACATGCTCATGCATAAATATTATTGCATATGGTAGTTTCACCAGTAAGATAGACAACCAAGATGAGTTTCAGATAAAATTCACTAATTTCAAACAGCTTATATATGAAATAATTGAATGGCAAGTTGAAGATTATATATGTATATGTTTATATATAATTTTCATTCATTCGTTCGTTTGTTCATTCATTCTAGTAACAAAAATCATGCATAAGGAACATGCACTGCTTATTCTAACTCCAGAATAAATGCAAAACATTCCAATTAACATTTGAAATTCATATGTTCTTTTGATTTTGGAACTTTCAGTCAGGCTTGCTAATAAGTTCAGTGTTAAAGATATTACTCAATACACTAACAGCATTATATAGCTACTTGAATGTTAAAATTTGTAATAGCATTTAAATAATTATTACACGGGGACACAGCCTATAAATGGCAAAGTGATAGCACTTTGCTTGCATTTGCTGTTAAAACTCTGAGACTAGGTGGGAGGGAGCAGCTTTGTAATTTTTCTTTTTGCTTGTTTTTTAAGGCAGTTCTGCCTATGTGTACATGTGTCATACTCCTAGGCTTCATTCTGTAGTGCTTTGAAGTTGAGCATAATTATCATCATCTATGCATGAAGTTAATAATGGTGTTACCAAAATTATAATGAAACAATTTAAAATCCAAAATAATGTGACTGTAGGACACAACAAAGTGATTTATTCTATTATATCCTTAGGAACCCCTCTTTTTTTTCTGGTCTCTAATTCCAAAGGTAGATAAGCCTAAACCAGTAAAAATTACTTTCAGTAATTTCACTGGCTGTTTCTTTTGCAGCAAAGGAGATTTCTACTGAAACTGATGGAGCTCTGCTTGACTACCAACAAGATAATGTAAAATTTATCATCAAAACTAATCTTAATCGACTGAAGATGGAATGCAATTAAAAAGCAGGATAGTGAGTATCACAGGTGATTGTTAGGGAGAAGGCCCCATGGGTGGCAATTAAGGAGGATGGATTGGTGCCACCAGAGGGTTGTCATAATAGTGGGCTGCCCCAAACATTCATCTCATGGTTATGAGGGTGCTGCAATGGTTGGAACTTTGAAATTGGGTTATAAATTCATTTTTTCAGCACCAAGGCTTTAAAAGAGACCTTTGGTACATACATTTTAGGCAAAAGGCTTGTCATAATCTGTGAACATATTTAAGGAGTCCAAAATTTTTTAGTGTTCAGATGTAGCTGAAGTCACTGTCTGTCTGTCTGTCTGTCTGTCTGTCT
>JAEANM010007033.1:1166-18080 GCA_017656035.1 Myanophis thanlyinensis
TAAATAAAACAATGCTGGACTATTTCATTGATTTCATTTATTGAAAGCACTTAATTTTAGTCAGATACTCAACACAGCAACACTTGGGGGAGGAGGAAAAGTCTGGAGCTTTGTAAATTATGCACCACATATTTTTGCAGTGAAGATTATCATGCAATTTTCTTTAAGCCCCGAACTGAATTCTAATAAATGTTCAAGCATCACCAAAATTAATGAGGGATAAACAGGACTCTTGCTTGATGGAATTTATTTTCAGGTAAAAATGATTCTATTGTGCAATTTAAAGCCTATCTAGGATTATCTAAATTTGCATTCAGAGCATTTATTGCTTCATTCTTTTCAGAAATTATCTCCTACAAATGATCATGCTGACTTAAAGATATGAAAACCAAAGAAGATGTCATTTGACTGGGTATACTGAGCATTGTGTAAGTACAGTATATAATTTATTTGCCTCATAGTGGTTATTTCCATATGGATGATGTGTATTAATGGTTCTTATCAGAAGGTTTTCTGATTCAGAAACTTCCCAGATGACTGCAGATACCAAAATAATATAGAACAGAACATATAGATCAAAATTCATTTCTCTGTAATGCCACTATACAGGATTTATCTGAAGAAAATTCTAAAAGGAACAAGATATTCCTCAAACTTGTATGCTTCAAAATGGTTTGGGAAAAAGCTAGTGATACATTGTGAGAATATTTAACAAGAAATTTATTTTAGTTCATAATTAAAGTATATGTCTTCTGAGAAAAGAAATTAATTACTGACAAATCCAAGGAAATAATGTTTGTCCTTTTACCAAAAAACTCCTTAAAGAATGAAATACATCAATACAATTGTAGCCTAATAAAACATATACACACACATATATTTTTGGTATTATTTTATTTGTGCTTAAAATGATTATACATGGATATAATTATCAATCAATCATCTTCAAAACATATTAACTTAAGGTACCTCCTTCTGGCTGATGTTCTTTTAAAGAAATGAGAAAACAAGGATTTAGTAGGATAATGAATCTCGGGGAAGTTCGTAAGTTTAGTTTTAGGAAAATTTAATGAGAATGATGGTTTATATATTTAGTAGTAGGGAATGCAAGTATTACATATTTTAGTTGCATTACAATAGAAAGATATAAAACAAAATAATTTCTAAAGCAGGATATTGTGGTAGAAACAAAATCATTCAATCCTTTAGATATAAACAGATAATGTTTTAATTTTTAAGGGAAAAGGCGGGGAAACAGACTGCTACAATAGAAATGGTAAATAGTAGGATCTATTTTAGGTATTAATTGGAAAGTTTCTAGGATAACCTTTTCTAACTTGAATTCTATCTGCCATTTTGGATTACAGTTGTCATCAACCAGTTAGTGAACCAGTTCAGCAACAAAGTTCTTGGCTATATTAGACAGAGATGGTAGAAAATTGTAGACATAGTAGTTCAGGAAAAGACCATATTACATATCTATATCAGGATGACAAACTCCACACCCGTGCTTAGTTCTGGTCCATAGGCTGGCTGGAAATATCAAAGGACTGGCCCACAATGCCTCTGCCAGCTGAAAACAGGCTGTGGAGGCCCACATACAATGTACTGAATGGTTATACGGTAAGATGTATGAGCTACCATTTGAATGGTATCACCAACCCTTGGCATTTATTGTATTCCCTAAAGAAATTCATTATTCTTCATTGCTCCAGTGATTTGTGAGAAGGCAGCCCATGCACTCAAAACTCTCAAGAAAGGCTGAGTTAAAAGTTAAAAGTGAGTCTATAATTTATAGTGAAAATTAATTTTGATTCATGACTAAACTATAAATTTTAGAAATCTGTATTCATTATATTGGGTAAAGCTGTGTTTAATACAAAAATAAAATGACATTTTAAAAGTAATGTCAAGAGAACTATTCCTACTATGGAATTATTGTTTTGAGTTTATTAAACTTGAAATCCAAAATATGCATTCAACTGAGCTCCAGTTTAGACTTAGTGAAAATTAAGTATTATACAGTCACTATTTCCAATGTTCCTGTTACTTGTATTGCCTTTATAAAGTCTTGCCTAATATGAAGGTAGCTAGAATTGACATATTTAACATGTAATGAGCACAGCTCATCTCAGGATAGTTATACCTTTGATAACAAAGTGCACAATAGCTACAATGCATTGACTTTTATCTAATCTGCTATTTTTACAGTCACTTCATTTTATTATCTTGATGATGGGAAAAGCTATGATCTATAAAATGTGTTATGTTTTATGTGTGTGATGGGAAGAGACATAATCCATAAAACATGTTATATTTAATTTTGTGCCTTTTGAAAGTCATGTGGCACTAGGCACTCTGTATGTTTATGCATTTTGACTTACAGGCCACTTTTAATTAAAAGACAACACATGCTACCCTTGAGCATTGTGAACTATTTATCATTTTAAATAAACAAATAAAATGAAACAATGATATGTACAATGATATAATATAGAGACATGGACAGAAGCTTTGTTTACTGAGTCTCCAACTTCTATGCAAAGCAACCATTTAGCTGGGTAATTGAAATTATGTTGCAATCAATATGCTTCAGTCTAGGTTTCTTTCATCTGAACACACCGTAAAAATACATTAGGAAATTCATACCATTAAAAAAACCTTTTGAAATAAAAAACATTTTTTATTCCAAACATATTTTAGTTAGGAGTAATTATATGTTCTTTTGGTTCTAATAGATTTATGCTTGCTTTTTGGAAACCTAAGTATTTTAGGGGCATGTCTACTATAACAAATAGAGATTTTCTCCTTTGTGGGAAGGTGTAATCAGTTCTGCTTCACACACATATTAAATTTGCCTTAATGTTTCATAGCACTTCTCTATTGGTCATTAACCCAAGCTATCTTTTTCATCATTTTCCATAAATTGAAGAAAATTGTGATGTTTTAAGGGACACATGCACTTTAATGAGTTAAAACAGAATTGTATTTTAATTATTTAATAATTATCATTATACTACAATATAATAATTTCCATAATGGATAGTGAATTCTTGTTGTTGATCCATGGGAAAGGTATTTTGGGATATTGTTTATACTTTTTATGTTTATGTTCTACTTCAATTGACTGTAACAGTTTGTAATAGTTGTCTTCTTTAATTGTTACACATCATGCTGTTTAAAAAAAACCTAAATATTTCACTGTTTTCACTATCTGAATGCCCATTTCACTCACTAGATCTTTTTTTTTTGTATAGCAGTTAAATTCTTAACCAACATCTTAGTCTTTTCTTTATTCATTTTTAAAGCAGCCACCACTCCATATTCTTCTATCTTTTCTATTAATTTTGATCCTGATTTTCTAAAATAAAAACTAGGTCATCTGCAAATGCCTGTAGTTTATATCTTTCTTTATCTCCATCCCTTCAATTCCATAGTCTTGTTGAATATTCCTGTTTAACACTTACAATGTCAAGATAAATAGTAAGGGGGTAATGGATAACCTTGCCTTGCACCCTTTTTAATGTTACATTTTTCTGTCATGTTTCCATTCACCATCACCTGTGCTGTTTGTTTATAATAAATAGCCTTAATCATATTGAATCTCTCCCCCAAATCCATTTCTTGCAGTTGTGAAAGCATAAATTGCCAAGTCACGTTATCAAAAGCTTTTTGTGCATCCAGAAAGAGCAAAGCCATTTGTCTTCCTGGGTGGGCTTCCTAATATTTCAAGGTATTTAATATCATTCTCATGTTATTTTTAATGTGCCTTTTGGAGAGAAATACATTTTGATCAGCATGTCTAAATTCATTCGAAAACATTTTCAGTCTTTCTGCAGTTATCAGTACCTATATTTTGTAATCCACATTTAATAGTGATATGGGTCTATAGTTCTTTATTTGTCAGAGATCTGAGTCTTCTTTTGGTATCAGGGTTATATATGCTTCTGTCCATGAGTCTGATATTTTTGCATTTAATAAAACATCATTAAACAGGTCCAATAACTGCAAATCTAAAGAATTTTGCATAAAATTTTGCATAAACTTTTATAAAATTCAGCCAGTAATCCATCAGGTCCCCGTGTTTTCTCATATTTTTTTTGTCTTTTAATTGCTTCTGTCAATTCCATTATTGTAATCTGTTCTGTCAGCATAGTTTTCACCTCTTCTGACTCCTTGGGTAGATTAGCTCTTTTTAGGTACTGTTTTATATTTTCTTCTGGGATTATCTCTTTATCGTACAATTCTTCATAGTAACTTTGGATCACTTTCTTTTTCTTGCTATTTTGAAACTGGGGCATTTCTTCCTAATCTTCTAGTTATAGATCACTTTCTTTTGTCTATCATTTTTCAACTTGTAGGCTAACCATTGCCCTAGTTTATTTACATTTTCAAAAAAAAAGTTTAACACTTTTAATCTTTTATGCCAGTTCTACTTTATCTAGTAGCCCAATTTTGTGTTTTAACACCTCCATTTGATGTTTAACATTTTTCTTTTGTGGATCTTGCAGTTCTATCTCCACTTTTTTATATTCATTCTCAAGCTTCTGTCTATCCTGTCTCTTCTTTCTATTTTTCTTTCCAATGTATGTCATTGCTAATCCTCTGGTGTATGCTTTACCAGTGTCCTATACATTTTGCGCTGATGTATCCTTCACTATGTTCTCTTTGAAAAAGAAGTCTAATTCAGTGTCCATAGTCTGAATAAATTCTTTATCTTTTAAAATAGCTCATTTTCATGTTCATTTCTGCCTTTTCTTTTGCCCTTTCCACTTAAATTTCACTGAACTATGGCCTGCCCATATATTTGCTTCTATTTCAATATGATATATATTATTTTTAATTCACCTATCATTCATATCATGTCTGTTGGTGATCACAATTCATGTCTGGTTCTTCTCTTTGAACTGAAACTGGATCAAAGTCCTTTTGTGTATCTTTATCCAAAGGTAAAGCTTCAGATTCTACCATTCTTTGAATAAATATTAAAGTTTGATCAAGTTTTTGAAAGAGAAATTCAGCTAAAAGCTGCATGTTTTCCCACCCTTCTTTCTTAGATTTCAGACACTGTTCAGCCATTTTAATCAGTGGATGTTAAACAGGAAACAAAACATGTGTGTGTGCATCCACACACACACACACACACATAACTCTCAATCCAAAATTATAAGAAAAATCCAATAGAAATAAACTCCAGATATTTTGTAAATTCAAAAAACAAAAATACAGAATCCACTGGCGAGAGTCTAATGTCTCTTTATCACCATCCTGAATGTTGCTGTGCTTTTCATACAGAAGAGACAAGGGTTATCCAGAATAACATATATCAAAAGGTTAAAAAAAAGCAATTAGAGTCCAGCAAGGGGTTGGAATAAGTTACTATTCAACAACTGATCAACTTTTAAAACAAAAAGCAAAATAAAACAATAAAGTCAAAAAGTGAAACTTAAAATTCTAGCATGCTTAGAAAATAAAGCTGGTGAATGTGCCTAGTGACTTTTCAATCGCTTCTAGAAGGAATTGGAACTTCAAAACCCCCTTTCCTCACTGGGTGTATGATCATCCAAAAGTCATCTTGGGTCATTCCTAAATGCTCCCATTCAAAATCAGGAAGCAGAACTGCCAAAGACCAGTTTTAGCAGTGAAATCAGCAGATTGTCAGTAAGACAGGAAAAAAAAAAAAAACCTCTTATGGTTCAGCAGCCATCTTGAAAGGGGAGCTTCATAGAGATTTTTTTCTCCCAATAAAGTAATACAGACAGCGGAAAATAAAACAACAACAACAACAACCACCTTTGGAAAATAACTTGTAACATCATACAGAGTCGTAAGTTCAACTCAAAAGTATTATTTTTTTAAATGAAAAACAAAAGTATTTTGTGAATGTCATAAAAGGGAACTTCTGCAACTTCTAGAAAAAAATAAAGATAAACTTTACTATAATATTAATCTCTCTGTGTGTATGTGCACATGTGATGTGTGTGTACACACATATACATATTATATTAGGATGCTAGTTTTCCAAAGTTTTGGGAACTTCATTATGGCTAACCAAAATATTAGAACTTTTAAACATCAGGAGTTTATTCATAGCAAAACTATAGAGCTGCATGATCAATTTTAAGTGACTATAACATAAATGAGGTCATACCAAATATTTTGTTTTCTATTGTGCTCTGCTGGTTTCTAATGATTAGTTTGTTCTGTTGCTTGAAAATAAATATTCATGTTCAAATGAAGGTTGATTTGTGGATCTTGCCAGAAAAGAGTTCAAGAGTTCAGTTATTTATGTTGCATTGTTCTATATGTGAAGTAAGCACACTGTTCAGGTCAAGGCCCTCTCTCTTCTGTATGCTGGAAACAGTGATGTCATCTCCTCTTTGTGGAATATCTACTTGCAAGTTGGATAGGCTGCTTAAGGATTTTATCTGATGAAATCTGGTGAGTTCATTGGCCAGGGATAATAATATATTTTAGACGGGACAAAACTTCCAAATAGCATCAGCCTTGTATCTTTCTTTTCTTTTCTTTTTTAAGACAAAAACATTGTTTGCTTTCAGTTGAAGCTTCAGTCAGAGCTTAGACCAAAGAGTCTTTTGAGACTGTTCCATGTAGAGATGGCACATATGTTTTTAACTAGAAAAATAAAAAAGGATAGTGAGGCAGCCCATGAGTTCTGCTTCAATATTTGTAATCTGAGTATTATATTAGGATGGACTTTGTAATACTTGAAACATGATTTTTGTAGGACTGTTGCACTAGCTAACTAACATGGATTTTCTTGTATTTAATTTGCTTTTGCAATTGTATTGCTACTAATTTCCCATAACCTTCAAGAAAAACCTGTTTTTCAGAAATCAGGACTGGCAGAAGATCATTGTAGATAATAGTTTTGTTTTTAGCTCTTCTGAAATATCCATGATCTAAGGACATGGTTAAACGCAACCTTGGGAAGTGCTGAAAAGGTATCTTAAACATACCTAAGTTGATATTTTTCCTTTGCAAATGTTTCTTTTACTTTTATTCAGAATACAATGCTCTTTTCTATGGCTGCGATCACGTGTTATTGGATGCTTTAGTGATATTACTGAGTAGATGACTATTTCTAAACCAAGTGATATTACTGAGTAGATGACTATTTCTAAACCAATCAACTTTAGCTTTGAAGTTCTTTGTTGTACTAACTATAAAAATAAATGTAATCCATTTCTCCAGGTTCTCCTTTTTCATAAGGAGACTTTAATTTATTAGAGTACTTGAATAAATTGCTTTTAGATGATCTTTCAACTTGGTTGTTTATTGGAAAAAGTAAACTAAGGCAAAACCAGAGACAATTAGATTGTTGAGGGGAAAACATGTTCTTGTGTGAATTAAACTCATTGAAGCAGATCATCCTGTTTATACAGGTCCATAGGAACTGTAATTATAAGTGGTACACTGTCAACCTTTTCTTCAGAAGGACCCAGTGGGGGATTTAATATTCTCTATTTAATATTCTCTCTGGATGTATTTTCCTCTCGATTTCTGTATTCAAATTTCTAAGTATGCAAAATGAAAAGGAATTAAAAAAAAAAACACATACATCTTGAAATTTCCTGCATGGCAGGGCCACTTCTTTGATGAATCAGAAAGAAAATTACAAACACGTATGATATCAAGGCAGACAGCTATCTTAATCAGAATAGTAAGCCCTTGGTAGAAATTTGTAACTGAACAAACCAGGAAATTACTTTACCTCAAAGAAGGCTTAATCTGAAATATTTCAAAAAGTTACCTTCAACTATTTAGTGTTGTGTAGAATAAAAACTATTCACCTCTATATTCAATGTGATGTAATATCATAACAATACTCACTGAAAATAGAAGCAAAATTTCAAGTACATTAATAGGTCCATTTATCATAGTTGTTTATAAAATGCTGATAAGCACATTTTTGCAGATGGAGCTGTAGTAATGTTCATTTGCTAATTTTTGTTATAGAAAATCTATTAATCAAAGCAAAAATATTACTCTAAATATTCCTTCCATTGCATCTGATAAAGCTGATATTGACTACTAATATTCTTTGCAAAAAAGTTGAGCAAGAAGAGTAAAATATGTTCTCAAAACAACAGAAATTAAATAAGTTACATATCAGCTATACCCTAGAAGTAGCAGACACTAGCATAATTTCTCTGCAGAACAATAACAAGAACTGTCAACTGTGCCAAAATGTGATGGAAGCAAACTATGCACAATATAATTTGCATTGCATTTACATATTTAATCCTTATTTTCCTAAGAGTCTGTTTTATTAATATCAAAACAATGTGTAAGTGTAGAGTAAGCCAAAATATATGAGTTGGAATCACTTTCAACACTTCAAGTATAGTAGTCTTGCTACAAATCTTTTCAGATGTCCAGTAAATGCAATATTCTTTTCTTGAATTGTATCTTAAAATGATGCAATACTAATTTAAAATTCTTTAGAATCTTAGCTCATTGATTTATTAAAACAGGATTCTAGGTCATTGATTCAATAATCCAAACTTGTTAGTGTTTGTATTACTTTAGCGCTTGTATTGTAAAAATATATTAAATGTGTAATAATTTTTTAATTTTTTTTAGTATCCGTGGTTGTTTCATTGGATACTGAGAAAGATTTTGACATGTTGTAGATTAAATTTTTGCAAGATGATCAGGATGAATTAGATTTTCCCTTTAATTTTGTTTATAGGGCTAAAATTTGATACTGTAATCCTACCATTTATTATAAATGAAATTATTTCTATACCTATTAGGAAACAGTGTGGAAATTCTCAGGAATGTCTTCTTTCCTTTTTTTTCCTTAACTTTTTTTCCTCTGCTAGAGAGAAATTCCTTGAGAAGAGGTTCCAGCTGAGCCTGAAACCTCAGAAGATAAAACAACTGGTCCCTGTGACGGACCAGATTGGATCCTGCAATAAAATTGATCCACAGAACATTATAATGAAAAAAAGTAAAGAAAAACATTATTTGAAATATATCTCTGCTTTTTTAGCAGGAATTATTTGACATGATTAATAATATAAATTTCTTCAATAGCAGGTGATGTGAACTCTGAAAAGTTTATACAATCTTCACCTGTATACTTGTTACAAAAATTCTGTATAATGCAGTGTTACTTAAATATTTCAAGATCACAGAAGGCCAAATAATATTATTTTCTTTTCTAATAAGTGCCTTTAAAAAAAATGAAATAAGAAAGAACAAAAATAAATGCAATAAAAAGTAATTCTCCTTATTTCTCTTTTATTTAATCTATTGATTATAATCTTTATATGATAGATAAGCTTTGCATATAATGATATAGTTGATTAATATCTGGAATGAGTTTTATTAAACAAAACCAGTTTCTCTGTAGTTAGAAGAGAAGACCAGAAGTTCCCAAACGAGATATTACATTAAGAAGAAAGAAAGAAAAAACAAAAATATGAAAATATATGTGTAATACATTGGGCAACAAAAAAGAGATGACTTTTTATTGCATCCTTCTGAGCTCTGTGTTTCTTTTTAATTTACTTTTTGTTTGAAACATCTCAGTCCCAATGGAGCCTAGCATCCGAGAATTTACTGGTTGTATTCCATGTAAATGCTAACTCCTTCTGAGCCTGCTTAGCTTTTTCAAGATAAGCTAAGGTCAGATATATGACTCCTGCTGTGATACTTCATTATGACCTGGTTTTGTTTTCATTCTAATATCAATAAACACTTCTTAAAAGATATGCAAAAGAGATCTACAAGCTATAGCGGCATCTCCAAGGACAAAATGCACAAGCTCCACATTAAATTGTTTATAAAAGAAAGCTGAAAACATGTTGCACTTTGGCTGAAGAATAACAGAGAAAATAGCTGAAGGTGACAGTTGCAGAAGGATTGCTGTCAGCCAACTGTTTATCAGTTTCCCAGCAGATTTCTAAATGCAGGGAGAAATCTAAAAAAAAAAAAAAAAAGTTAATAAATCTGCCATTATCCATTCATACTTATTAGCATTTGGCCTTACATTTCTTTCTTTCATTTTTGGCCCTAATAGCAGAATAGGCAAAAATATGTTTTTTTTTTTAAAAAAACACCAAACAGTAATAAGTGTTTGATGTGACAGGGCTTTGAAATATGTTATGCATCCATTTCTCCATTTTATGCTTAATTTATAGCTATTCTGACTTAGGCAAAATCTTTTTTAAAACAAATTACATATTGTTTTCCTAAAGTCCCGTTAAATTTAAAATGCAGACATTTTGCTTAACCATTGTTATTTATTTATTTGGCTGGGGGTTGTCCTTTTTTTCTCTTTTTGATACATTTTGAGGAACAGTGTATTTATGTTTGCCTTTTAGGCACTTTTTCAGTCCCTTCTGACTTTTTCTGGAGACCTCAGAGTAGGTTTTAATTTATGTACTCCCACACACAGAGACAAGAAAATTCCAGGAAATTTCACTGACATATCTTTTTAAGTTGTGAAAGAAATGAAAAATGGGTAAACTATTAGCTCTAGAAAGATCATGAGAAAAATAATGTAAAGCCAAGAGAACATGACCTGCACAAGTGCACAATAGACAAAATTAAAACAAAACAATTGTGGAATGGTATTGCTTTAATACTGGTGCATCATAACCCAGTACAAATAAATATGTTTAAACCTATTGATATAATTAATGACAAGCACCAGAGAAATAAGGCAGTCCAAATGTGTATAAAGGTTTACTGTAAACTTAAGTTCTCTACAAGAATCTGAACTACTAATGATCAAGAAATTAGCAGGAGTTAAGAATACAAGGAAATAAGGTGGGCTGGACTTCATTTTCATTTTACACATTTCATATTGAGGTGTTTTTTTTTTTAATATCTTGATTATAAGCACATCCATCTGTTAAATGATCACTATTTTCACTATTACTACTGTGAATCTCTTTACTTGTTTCTTATCCATATTACAAGCATGTTTTTTCCCCAAGTGTCACACTGTATTGGTGGTAAAGATAGAGATTTCTTAACTTTTGACTTCCCATACTTCTTTTGAAGAGAACTCTCCTAATATTTTAATTTAGAACATATCTGTATCATACAATCTCTTTGTAGACAAATGTTTTATATTTCTATTCATTTTTAAAAGTAGACATGCATTTTATGCGCATTATTCCAACATGTGCATTTTATTGGTGCTCCTCCATGTATGTCTATGCACATTTCAATAATTCAAGCATTTCATACATATTTTCCTAATATACTTCAATGATGCAAACTATATAATTCAGAAAAAGATAAAAAAAATTACCATATCTTTGTGTTGCATATTCATGCATATCTCATGAAGTGCTATGGTTTCCCTGTCTGACTCATGACAGTTGGAAGTAGGTAAATGTATTCCTAAAATGAATAAAATCTGATCTTGTCTGCTGGGCAACAAAGTTCAGAAGTTTATGCAACTCATGCAGTTGCATAAAAAATGGAATAGAATTAAAAAATGTCTGGTGAGGTGCTAGTGTTCAAATCTTGTTTGCATATCCACTTTGAAGCTGTCATGTATGTTGAGGAATCATTTTACAATGGCTTTGAAGTTTTCTTCCTTTTTGTTTCTTTATCTTACTTTTAAACTACTAGTATTGTTGCTTCTTTTTATTATGTCTATTTCCTTCACTATGTAGTGGCCCTGGCTGTTCACTTTTCCCCACCTGAAGTGAAAAGTTCAATCTTAATGCCTTCCCTTTAGAAAAAGAAAATGAAATTTGGGAAACCAAGGTGGCTTCAAAAAGGTCCAGAAAAATAGACCTTGACATACACCCTTTCACCACTTTCTTACTAGCTGTTGTAAGAGCATCATTTTGAAGAAAGCTCTCCTTCATCAGAAAGAATAAGAACCACATTAGAAATGCACGAGAGCTTATCTACATAACACTAATTTTGAGTATGTTGTAAAAAACAATACCCTGTTAAAAGACAATATTCATTTTTTTAAAAAGAAATTAAGATTTAAAAAGCACATAGAATATAGTTCTGTAATTTTTTAAAATCTTTTTACCAACAGGATTATAGAAGACATCTATAATCCTCTGCCGATAAGTAATATTTTGCACCTCTGGGTCTCTTTTTTCCTCAATTCCTATTCCCGACATTGAATCTATGTTATTAGCACATAGCACACTGGGTACACAAGGCAGATGGCAATTGATCTGTTCCATATCATATGACAAAGGAGAGAAGATAATGTATTTATTCATTGTATTTACATAGCTGCTATATCACAAAATGTGACTCTGAACAGTATACAATGTAAGCTTAGAACAGAGCCAGCAACACTATGAGTGGCTGCCGAACTGCCTAACCTTTTCTGTAAGGTTACATTAGGTAATTTCTTTCCAAATCTCTCTCCCCACCCCAATAATAGCTCTTGGCTTGACCCAATCCATATTCAGACTTGATTTGTCTTTTGCTGGCTTCTTTCCCCATCAAAAATTTGATCCCATTCTAGTCATTTTTTTGAAGAACCATTGTGCTGAAGAAATACAGCTTGTACTCTCCTGTACAAACCTGTTTTCTATAAATTATTTCCAACATTACGTTGTAAATAACAATAACAATAAAAAAAAATTCCACAAAGATTCTGGTTCTGGATTGGTTCCTATGTTCATTTGATCTATCTCCTACTAAGTTACTGTAGTCATTAACAAATTAGGCTTCCAACAAGCCTATTAACATTTGTGATCCTCAATAGCCTTTTGGAATGCAAACCAACAGCAGGGCCTTCACTCGTTTCTATTCCCCCACTTGCCATGGTTCCAATTGCTTGGCAGATTTGTTTTCTAAAACAGTGACTGCTACAAATAGCAAATATTTTTCTGGGCAAGGGGGTGGGGGTGAGAATGGCAGATGGTAGGACATGGAAATACATTTTTTTTGCATGTTAAGTGTTGATATGAAATATTACTGTTTTTTAAAAAATATATAAATATAAGCATTATTAATATTTAATGCAGGTTCTTTTGCTTATAATATTCCTTCTACTATGCCAGAGATTTAGACATTTAGAAATATATAAATCACCTAGTAGTGTTTCCATAGCTACTGATATCCTACCAGCACTTCTAAGATGCTAGGCAAAGCTATTTTCAACAAATGGCTCAATGTAAAATAAGTCCCTAAGTTTGGATTTTTTAAAATCAATATGCAATAGATATTTAACAGTGTTGCATTTTTAATAAGCCTGTTACTGATCTTGCACTATTTGTTTTTGATTTTTGTTTTTGACAAAGACCAAAAATGTGTCTTTGTATTGAAACTTTGAGCAATGTTGCTATATGGAACAAAGGCGACTTTAGGAATATATTTTCAGAGGGCTTCGAATTAGACAAAATTTCTGTGACTGTTGGTTAAATCCAGTGTTAAATAATTTAACTTCTATTATTATCAAATGCCTTTTGCCTTTTTCCCAAAAGTGACTGACACTAAATCTAACATGAATTCATCTTGTTGATAGTTTATTGTTTCTCTTTCCCTCCCTCCCTCTCCCATATGTGGAAGTATGCAAAGGAACAGCTGCATCATCAATTAATTGGAAATCTAACTTGCAACACAAATATAGTCTAACAATGTATTTTTACTTATTTGTACTTTTTTGTCTGTATTTGAAACCAACTGAAATGATGAATTATTTAAGAATTATTTTATCAAGACACGGAAACTTTACCTCCATAGCACATAGATTGAGATGTATACCTGATGATAGCATAATGATGATATCTCAGTTCATGTTGTGAGATACCTCAGCCTGTGGCCTCATGTGAATGCTAAATAGGAGAGGGGAGAGAATAGAATATGTGGCATCCACAAAGCAGGTACCATGGTCTGAATCTCTCCTGCCCTATCAATACAGACTGGAATCATCCACAGAGAAAGGAAGAAAATCAGCACAATACAGTGCCAGCCACATACAATTGTAAGAGTCAACCCAGAAGAATATGCAGTCACTGAGAGGTTAAGAACACAGTACTATCCCCACCCATCCCATTCCTGATCCACAATGATCAGTGTCATTTTGGTCCCAGGTCTAAGTCCTGACTGATAAGAGTCCATAAAATCCATTTCAAGAAAGAAAAGTTATTAGTAATATTTAACCATGGACCTCCATGCCTCTGTCTTTAAGTAATCATGTATTCATGTTGAAATGACCACATGCAAATATTGATTACAAACGAGTAATTCATCTATCATTAATCTTCATTGCTTTTGATGTGTTTGTAATAGTGATTTTAATCCTTGAATCATGATGTATTTTTACCATGATGTATCTCATTTAGCCTGTTGTTGCCTGTTTAACCTAATTGTTGTCAACCAACTAGGTAACATCATTTGTTTGTTTGTTTGCTTGTTTGTTCATTCATTACATTTCTATACCGCTCATTACACCTATATGCTCTGTGCATCATCATTGCATCATCATCATCAGTGCATCATCAGTGCTAAGTTACCTAGTTGGGTAATGAAATGTATTCAAGCAAACAATCAAGTTCAGAGAGCACCAAGGACTCCATAAGACATACAGTTGAAAAAATAATGAAATAAATGCAGAGTTCTATTTAGATTAAGTTTACCAAAAACAAATTAAACAAAGACAAATAAAATATTATCACAAAAAATGTCCCTAGAAATAAAAAAGTGTCCCTCAACTATCAAAATGTTATCCTTTCCTAAAATACTACACACTTTTAGATTTCATTATATCAATAAAAACCTTTTAGATTGAGTGAAATGACTTCTAATTAAATTTGTATTTATTACCATTTTTGATGGCAATACCCATTAAGTAATTCATTTTGGCTGAAAGTTTTTGAGTAATGGAGGAAATCACTGAACAGTCCTTGGTACTTAGTCATACTGTAGCTTTATTGTCAATATTTCCCAAGACATATTTCCCAAGGCTGGAATGTAAGAAATTACATTTACATTTTTTCCCCTGTTAGCTGCCAAATTGAGGATGGAATCAGTAACATGCTAGAAAAAAAATAAAGTACAGCTTACTTTGGTTTCATGTTATTGTACAATGTTGGAGATTGCCTTGGTTGAAGAATCTTGAAAGCTGTCAAAATTTAAACATTATTTAAATTTGGTCATTACATTTGGTTATTGTTATGCCCATGTCAGGCTCGGACTCCAAGGCAGAAGAGGAACAGCTGCCAGAGATTGGGAGAATGCCTCAGTTGGCTGTGGAGGAGACAGGGGAAGGCTACAGTAGGCTAGGCAAGGCAGGAGTGAGAAAGAGAGAGAGGGCTCAGATGAAGACCCAGGCCCATCATCCTACCCACCCACACCCTCCTCATCCTAGAGCACACAGGGAAGAACATAGAAGAGAGCAACATGTGCTGCATGGCTAGGGAGGAGAGGGCCCCAGGTCTCTTCACAGGGAACACCTGAGCAGAATGTTTAAAAGGGAAGGATTTGGATGGAGTGTTTTGCCAGGAACAAGCACTGAAAATTCTTGAGTTTGTGGGTCTGACATTCCTGGCTTCATTTTTGTCTGATTTCTTGTCCTGTGCTTATCTGCCTTGACTGCAATATCAAATTTATGAAAAGGAATTCCTTAATTGTACTTTAGCGGCCAGATTCTGAAAACTGTTCATGATTATGTACAGATATATAATCATGTTCAGCCATACTGAACAAAACATAACTTGAAAAAGCCATGTTGAAAAAACTATATGAAAAAATCTTCTTTAATTACACTGGAACACTTACTAGGCTAATGGAAATACTTATATATTAGTTCTATCAATTAGATGAAACCTGCAATGTCTATTCAGAATTTCAATTTTATAATCTACTCCATTATGGTAAAGCATACATGGATCAGTGTCAGAAATAACAAAATATTTCCATTCCAATAATGTGATTTTTTTTCCAAAGCAGAAAACCAAAATGCTTTACTGTTTGGATATGACATTACTTTGAGTAAACTAAAAATAAGCAACTATAAGAAGTCTCTGAGTGGCAGCTACCTAAGCTGTAGAGAATTTGGTATTTCATTTCATAACTGAACAAACCTTAACACTTACTCTCTTCAAATTTATCAACAAATATTTTCCCATCTGATCATGATAAGGAAGTGGGAGAATGTAAAAAGGCTAGTGAGTAAAGTATTGTAAATGTGCATAGATATTTCCTGCAACAAAAGTACATGTTTTCAATAAGAAATAGTAAAACTTTGTGTCTTATGAGATGAAAAGAGACAAATGACACAATGAAGCTTGCTTCTATGATTCTCTAATTTATTACAGTGAATTATTACCTCCTAGCTATATAGTTTTCTTGTCATGAATATTGCTCAAGTGAATATGTGGCTGTGTCAACTGTGATATTCTGTCATTCAATAATTAGGTTCACATCTATTAATTTTCACAAGCAATTTGATCTAAATATGTTTCATCTCCTAGCTATTTTATCAAGGGAGGCCTGGCCTGCTTTATTGTAACTTGAAGCTATATTTTATGTGATTCTAGGCTAATTTCACTATAAGTTTAAATCAGCACTCAAATATATGTTTTACCAATTTATAATTCTCTCTGATGGACAATAGTTCTTAGCCCTTTTGTATAATTTCTTTCCCAGAATTTCCCTGAACAGAATAACAAGATACAGAAATTATGCAGAACATAAGTTTTAAAAACAGTTGTATAATTCTTCTAGTTGGGAAGGCAATGATTGAAATGGACTTTTTTATATTTTATATTTCACGATTTCTGACTCTTATTTCTACATTGGGTTTTTTTTTGTACAAACTTATTTTTAAATTAAACAAATTAAAATCCATTTGTTTTTGAACTGCAAAATATCATAGGTGTACCTAGAAAAAATATTTTAGTGTGTATATGTATATATATGTATTTATATAATTGTTGTTGTTGT
>JAEANM010007034.1:0-18079 GCA_017656035.1 Myanophis thanlyinensis
TTAACCGGGTTTTCCCGCTCTCTGCTAACTGACACCAGACTTGGTGTCTCTTGTTTTTTAAATCAGGTATAGAACAGCCATGACGCTAAGTATGTATGTCCCAGGCTATAATTTGAGAGGGTTGACCAGCCAGGGTTACTCTGGTATAGTAAAGCCATATGCTACAGAGAGTTGCGTGATAGAACTTTGTTTCCTGCATGTACTAAAATCCTCTCTTGAATCAGAAATGATGCTGTACAATAAATAGAGCACAATTATTTTACTTCTTAGGTGAATAGAGAAAAATAGGAATCTTGCATATTTCCCACTTTGTCCTGGAATATGTGTGTATGATTGTGGGCTTCTATTGACATATCTATTACTGTCCTCTGTGTTGGAGACAGCTATTGCCTTCATGCTTCAGGTATATGTAAATATACAAAACAGATTGTTCTAACTTGTATGCACAAATGTCTGCACTAGGAATTTATGTGGGTGAGTTCATTGCTAAAATGGATCTCTCCCTCCCTATTTCATCCAGGCAAGCCCCAGTTCAATGTCCTGTTGCAAAGAACTGCTCCCTTATTGTTTGTCTCATGCAGATTTTTTGGGTGTGAGGAGGAAGGGTGAGATGAGACGTGAAGAGCTGGGACAAGATAAAAAGCTTTGCTCTTGCCTGATCAAGCAGAGGCCACCCAAGTTTCGTGGTGTTTGCTTGGATGTTTGACCTCTGCACCTTCGCAGGGCACTTTCCTGCATTTGCTTCTGTGTTTCTAAATTGCAAACAATTTCCTCCTCATAAACAGAGCTGGGTGTGAAAAGGACTGCTGGGATGTGTCCTTCATGGCTTTGCCTGTCTTTCCTTCTGTCTGTCTGCAATTTAAGCAACAGGAGAACTTCAGCCTCTTTGGCTGAAGCTGGAGCTTTTATTTTGTGTCCCAGCTGATAATTAAATAGATACTGGGCTTAGAAAAGGTATTGCTGCAATTCTTACAGGTGCATGATGTGAGAATTATTTCTGCATATGTCCCAGGGAATGCAATAAAAGAAAAACAAATATTTGATGTGCTGCATAAAAGGGCACCCAATCTTGTTGCCATTGCTTTCCTTAGAGTTAAAATGTTTTTCAAATCTTCAGAGAGATGCTGAGCTACACTGAACTTTATGTGAAATCCAGATGGAATCTGTCAATCTTGTTTGGGGAAAGAGCATCAACAGCTTTTCTTAATCTGAGAAAAATTCCAGCTGTGTTGAGATTGCTACTTTTATAATTCCCAGCCTCTTGGGAAATGTTGGGAATTCTCAGAACTACAAACCCAATACAACTGCAAGTGCTAAGTGAGAGGAATGAAGATTATGTTGTTAAATATTAAATTTCAAAAAACCTATCCAATATGACCGATTTCAGTTTCTATGAACTATCCAATGTCCCAAGTTACTGGGATGATTCTCAAGACCAAATTTGTTTTTAAAATGTTGTGATCTCTCTCTATATTGTATATACATTTTATGTGTGTTTATTGTGCTTTCTTACAAATTTCAAATGAAAATAATTAATGGGGCTATAGGACCTTCTTCAGGTTAGTCTTCTCTAGTTTCTGCCTAGTCTGTACAATTAGACAGAGTTGATATGCTCCAGATCCCCTCCATTAAACACTATCATCCAACAGGACCTGGGAAAAGTACTTTGGATCACAGCACCAGCTTCTGGAACACCTCACCCCCCCCAGATATATCTGGTCCCCACTCTGCCCAGATTTCAAACCATGGGTTAAAGTGAGTCATATCTTGCATGTGTTAATGATTCAAATGGTTGTTTTTCTTCTGGGCATCTCTACTTTTCAGTGTATTTTAGGATTAATTATGATGTATGCTACTCAGATTTATCATCGAGTTGGGTAACCTTATAAATTTAATGAAGCAAATGAATGAATAATATAAGAGGTGCATACCATTTTCCTTTTAAGATATTGTTGCTATTCTTGTATAACAGAGGTTAAAGAAAATTGTGATCCCAAGACGAATTGTAGTGTGGAACTTGCAAGGTTTCTAATTCGTAACTGTTCAATAGTAGCAAAGTAAAACAATTTTTTTCCTTCCTAAATTAGGTTGCTGAAATGAAGAAAATTTAAGATGATTTCTAAAATGATGCTCTTGTAAGAAAGAAGAATCATCTCCATTATGATACCAGAAACTGATTTCTGACTGAGTGAGCTCTGTGCATAAGCTCTTCCTTAAATAACTGACTGCCTATCTGCATAGAGTTACCATTTTGTATTGGCCTCCAGGTAGTTTTGGACACAAAAGCAAAAGCAGTCTCTGAGTTCTGAGGATATATTTCAGACCTTAGTAGTATGAATAATCGCCTGTTACAGGACAAAATAAATTCCACAAGTATGTACAGTATGTGTTTACTTTGTGCATAGGCATGTCATGCTTTAAGCATTTCAAAACATGAATAACCTCCAGAATTTTGCTTAACATTCAGGTGTATTGGAACTGAAGCAGATTTTCATGTTGACCAAACTAAATTGACAAAGGACGTTGAGATTAGATTCCTCAAAAGAACAGGAGCTGCTAGAAGACATCAACTGACTACATGAACATTTTCACCACATGGCATATCATGACTATTCCTGGTTTCCAAAAGTTCCAACTGCCTCCAACATTTGATAGAACTAACATGGATGCTTTGATCATGGATCTTTGCTTGCAATCCCCAATTAAGTTTTCCTCAGTTGTGAATCTTGCAATGGCAATATAAATTGGGAATAAGTGGTTCAGCATGAAGAGTTGCAGAGAGTGTGTCAGAAATGCACTTTCTCCTCCCATTTCCCCCCTCCCTCTTCTATTACTGTCAGTACAGCAAAAGTGACTAAGGAGCTTCCCTTTTCTGTTCTTCTCTGTTCCCTGCATCTTCAACCAGCCTCCCCCTCCCAGCCCCCCCACAGAAAAATAAAAGCGCCTGAAGAAGACAAAAGACCCTGTTTTGGCCTGTGCCACCTGCTATCCCCTATCCTACAATACCGCCTTAAAAAAACAGGACAAACAAAAGGCCTTAAAATCTTAAAGGAGACCATTCATTAGGGTGACAAAAGGGAAAAGAAATACATTATCATAATTAATCCTGTGGCTGGCGGTGGGTGGCGAGGCCCTCCGTCTCCAAAGGTGGCAGTGATGGTTGTGTCATCAGGTCCAGTCTAAAACACTGGGTAGGCTGCTGGTGTGTGAGACAAACCGTAAGAGTTGAGTGCAAATTGTCTTCTTTTTGCCTGCTCCCCACTTCATCTTATCTCACTGATACCCACTGGTTCCTGTGCAAATTAGGTCACCAACATGCATAAGGTTCTCTTCTCCAGCCCATCCTCCCCCTCCCATGCTTGGCTACTAAGGCTATTAGATCTAGGCTGTAAAAATCAAGATAATTATTAGATGGGAAGAAAGAGTGTTTCAGGTAATCTCTTTGCTGCATCTCATGGTTGTCCAGAGTTTTGCAGTTCAAATCTAGTAGCTCCATTCAAGCTCTAATACGACCCTTGAGCCAATGAAAATTAGATATTAGAAATGGTGGAAAATAAATTAGATCATTCTCTGTATTAGTCTCATCTACAGTAGAAACTCAGTCAACTACAGCGCTATACTAGCCAAACTCGTTAGATTCGTTTGAGCCTTGTTCTTGCAGCCGAGGAACCTACCCCTGAAATCATAAGCTTTTAGATGGGTGAAGAACTGTTCATGGATCTGGCTCCAGATTTGTTTGGGATGGTATTGCCCTGATGACAGTTTTGCCCCCACTCCCTATAAGCAGGTGCCCTGCCAGCTGATTGAGAATCTGTCAGGAAGATGAAAAAGCAATTTGAGCAGTCCTCTATTCCTTTTCTCATCCATCTCCACTCATTTATTCTTTCCTTTCTAGGTCATCAGAGAGCCTGCTTGGACAATATGAATTACAGTAATTCAGTTTTTAAACTTTTAAATTAGTCATGCTTAGGAACTGCTCTAATAAGAAAATTTACTCTTGTCATGGTATAGGTTAGTTGGAAAAAAAAAACCCACTGGACATTTTCTCAGAGACATTAAGTTCTTCTATCAGTAAGTTGGCACAGAATTAGTGGATACCAATGAATATACATTCTAACTGCATAGGTTCTTGCTGATATGAGTCATATCCAAATTCCAGATGTGCCCAAGAAAGTTTATTTTTGTTTTTAAAAGTGCATAGGTGTAAGATTTTTTTTTTTACTAAATGCTATTTTTCTCTTCACAGTGAAGCATGTAGCAGAGTTTCTAATTCTGTAATGTAAAGAGAGTGTATTTCCTCCTAAGATCTATTCATTTTTTTATTGCTATATTTTTGTAAATATTACATTGAACGATACACACGTCTTTTTAGAAACAGATGCTTGTTTCTCTCTTTGGAATAAGACAAAAATGGCCTATGCTGTCTTATATTGCCACCATGTTTCATTGCAGCTTTTATAATTGTTACGTACTCCTATAGCATAAGAGCATATTTATTTGTTTACTTATTTCTTTACAGGATATACAGTATATGACCTCCTATCTCATATAATGTCACTGGTCAGTTCAGTATATAAATTAATAATGCACAATCCAATAGGGTTTACTCACAAATAAATAATATAAAAGATATCCGATTCTATAATCCTGTTGCTTTTCAGTCAATGACGTTTGCTGTAGGTAGAAGACTACAAATACATATAGACACAGCACAATAACAAACCACCAGGTCCCAAGCTGGGATGTTTTCAAAAGTAAATGTATTTTGATTTGACTCTTAAGGAGTAAATGAATCATACTTCTGAACTGCATGTTGATTAATCAGCTGATTATTTATTAAAATAAACAAACTCCATTCAGGTGAAATACTGAAAAAATTGTAAAAACTTGAGAAAAGTGCTATCTTTCAAGCCTAAAAAGAACAGGTAGTCTGAAAGATGGAACAGAGGTTTTGAATAGAGATTCTAGGTTAGGCACCTGTCTAGAAGCCAGGAGACTATGAGTTCTAGTCTCACCTTAGAAGAAAGACAGCCCAGGCACTCATCCTTAGCCCACGCTACCTCTCAGGATTGTTACTGTGGGGAAAATAGGAGGAGGAAGGAATATTAGGTATGTTCACCACCTTGTTATATTTATGAAAATAATAAAGGTGGGATAAAAAAAAAAATCAAGACATCTCCAAGGGAACTGAGAATAAAATCCTCAAAGGATATGGCCAGTCAGTAGAAAGAACAGCTGATTATCCTTCTAATAGCTAGGTTTAACAATTTGGGGACAAACAAAATAATCCTATACAGTAGATGAGGTCATGATTTTCTTGTATTATTCTGGAGGGATCAAGTCTGCATCAAGGTTTCTTTTATAGTTTTTCTGTCTTCCCTGCCTTAAAATTAAAACATGACACCACACTTCAGTCATTGTGATTGGAAGAGGTTTTGGAGCATACAGAAGTTGGATTTGGGGGTGCATGATGCCCCAGAACTGGAGACCAGCGACACTAGAGGTAAATAATTCCAGCAGGCTAAATGAACCAGTGGTTTGAATTAGTACAAAACTATTTTGTTTTTAATTTTGAGTATCAGAAATCCAAATATGGATGGATGGAGACAAATGGTATCATATGTATCTTGACATTATCACATAAAGAACAAATTATATCATTTGTATTTAATTACATATTTTGTGCCATTTGTGTGATGCTATCATATATGTAATATCACCATGGCTTCTACTGGATGCTTATGAGCCCACTCAATTTGGTCAAACCACAGACTGTTTGATACACAAAATCAATTCTGTTGAAAATGCTCAGGGCAAGCTTGTTTGATGTCTAATTACCTAATGAAGATCAGAGACGATGTTGAAATTCAGTATCCGTCTGCTTGTAGTCATCTATAGTAGACTTTAAAAAAGAGGTTTAATATCCATTTCTTTTTACGGTAACAAGGGTAGATGAAACTGAAAGATGAAGAGTTTGTTATTCAAGGAGACAGCACCATTCTGCCATGGCTCCATTGTTATCAATCACAGGATAAACACACTTTCTAATGCATTGTTCTTTTTTATTGCATAAGTAAAGATTTTTAAATTCTATTTTTAAAAGGAGCATATAAGCATACAAAAGAAGCATTAGTAACAGGTAATCAGATAACTCTCAGCATTAATCAATTACAGCTATATAATTTCTTTAAGACTGTCAAAATTGATGTTTTGTCACAATTATCAATAGCTACTTAATAAAACAGTATAGTTTACTCTGAATACTATATAAGGGCATAAAAGAGATGCTCTTGGCCAGTTTCTTCTACTGTTGTCCACTAGGGGGGTTCTCAGTTTTTTTCTTTTTTTAAAATTGTGGCTCCATCTCAATGACCAATTGAGTTATTGAAGATGCTGAGCTGAGCTCTCTGAAATAATGATATGAATTGGCCAAAAAAGAAGTAGAAATTCACATTTACTCTATATGAATTATTAAAATAATTTGGAAAAACAAATGCCAAACAAAATTTAAATTAAAGATGAAAACTCTTTAATTTCACCATTTATGGATAGACTTAACTAAAGTTTCAGTTGGTAAACTGTGACCATCCTGACAGCAATTCGTATCAGTTCAATATACAGTATCCCCACTATTAGTAACAACACTATTTGTCAGAATGTGCTTTTATATCTACCTTGCATCTAACACAAATAATATAATTTGTATCATTACATACTTGTCTTCATCAGACAACAACAACAAAAAATTTTCCTTCTAACCTACACTGATTCAGTTAGATTAATAAGGGTATAATGAATCTAGCTCTAGGTTCTTTCTAAAGTTTGCCATGCAATAAGTAATAGGTCAAATCTTCCAAGAGCATAAATGGTAAGTAGTTGGAAAATTGTTTTATCTTCCATCTAAATGGCTGATGGCTTTGTTTGAAAGTGAACTTCTGTATAGGTTTGTCTTAGGGAAAGGGATGTAAATAGTATGACATTCCTTGTCCTTTAAAAAATGGATACTACTTAGCTAACTTAAGCTTATATACCCACTCTCTATCGTTTAAAATCTTTAAAAAACAAATAGTCCCTCAATAGTTTATGATAATTTATATTACTTAGAAGTTCATGATCTAGCAAGAATTGTGAGAGTAGATTTAGACACAAATTTATCCATCTAGTACTGTTAAATTTTTCATGGAAGCATTTGTTTTGCCAAATAAGTTTCAGGTATGAGAGCCAGTCTTTTGTAATATAAGTTTATTGCTTTTTTACCTTTATAGTTATTGATGGAGGGGGTCACTTATAATATCAGCATTGTTGCTAGTATACATGGGATAAGGCTAAGACTGATTTTACAAATTTATTCTGGACCACTTCTAATTCTTCTCATTCACACAAACACACACACGAATGGAAAGGAGTGTTTACTATCACCTCAACACCCATAAAGGAAATTTGCTATGCTGGAGGACTGAGAGAAAACTAAATTTGGTCTGTGAGATCTACTTCCACAGAAAAGAAACCAAAGCTAAAATGTAAATGATGAGAAAAAAGAGTCCTGCCCATAAATTAGACTTTATGTGCTGCTTGTGGAGAGAAGCACAATCTTTTCTGTACAAAACCAGAGCAACTAATGTTGCAATATTAGTACTGGGATCCTTCTTTGAATAAACTGATATTTAAGTGTAGAACACCACCTGGAAATTACAGTCCCAGTCTGGAATATGCCCTAAACTGGGGAAAGCTGGTTAGAAAGCTAGATTGTTTCTTCAGGTGTGACCTCTATTCGTTGAACACCTATGCTGAACAGACAATATAGTAGGTGGAAATTAAAGTTTATTTCTGTGAGAATATTTCAGGGCCCATAATCTTCTTTAGAAGGTGGCCAAAACAATTAGTCTTGTGCCACCCCAAAGACCAACAAACATACTATAGCATAAGCAATCCATTTTACATGTGATGAAGTATTATCCTGAGAAACAAAGAAATGTTGAATTGGAGGTTTTCTTTTGGACTTTTATCAGTTTCAAATAGCCAATAAATAGGAGTGAGAAACTATAGCTTTCCAGATGTTGCTGGACTACAACAAACGTTGTGGTCCAGCAACATCTGGACCTGGTCAGTGGTGAGGGATCCTGGGAATTGTAGTTCAACAATGTTCGGAGGGCTTCAGATTCTGCACCCAAAAGCTTCAAGGTGGGGCAACCTATGGACCTTACTTATACTGTTCCCTAGGAGCAGATCAAGCTGGTAGTTGAGCACTAAGCAAGTTTAAATCAGCATGGAGTGGGGGTTGTAACTGCAGCTGCTGCAGCACACTCATAAACAGACAGAATGTGTGGGATGTTAGGCAGAGAACTTGTTCTCATTAGCTGGACTCTTTTAACTACGTCAGTATCCCTTTGCCTCATAGGAAAAGGTTGGAGACAATAATTTACTAATAGAGACCAGTACAGTCTGGAATCTTAAAATCATATTAGTTTTGCTGACTTTCTGATGCCTTAGAACCCTCTTCCCCAAGCTAATGTCCTTTGAATGTATCCAACTAAACATATCAACAATCCTAGTTACTGCATAGTTGAAAGACAATGACAGGAACTGGAGTCAAGGTAACTGGAAGTCATCATATTGGGGGAAACTGTTTCAGTGCTTGATTATAATAAAACAATGTTTCTCAATCTTAGCCACTTATAGACATGTGGACTTCAACTTCCAGGATTCCTCAGCCAGCTGGAGAATCCTGGCAGTTGAAGTCCACATGTCTTAAAGTTACTAAGGCTGAAAAACAGTGCGTAATAGAGGAAAAAATGGACTGGGCAGTGTCTCTGGACTGGGGACCTATTAGCCTCCAACTTTTCCCCTCTTTACTGGCCAAGCAGAAAAGAGCTGCTGGAAATTATAATTCATCAATAACTGGCAGGCTATGAATTCATCACTGATGATCTATATGTAAAGTGGATTATTGTATTGCAAAAAAACCCATTTGTTTTTCTCTCCAGTCTCTTTTTACCCAGCTTCAGCACATTATGCAATTTACTGAGGCAATGGCTACTTTAAAGAAAACATAAAGGAGACAATTAGTCCAGGATTAAACTAGATGACCCATTAAATTATTTTTTCCCAGAAAATGAAAAATGAAAAACTTTTGCTATTAATGGTTAAGACATAAACCATTATTGTGGGAGTAGCAGCAGAGATGAAAGGAAAAAAAATGAAACTAACTAACAACAAAAAATAGTTAACTTGTTATACTGAGGTATTATCAGCCATACAAGGCAGACCAGACCAGGAAATCATCTCCACAGGAAGGCTATAACTACTTCTATTGACTATAATAACAGAATCTTCTAAGTATGATGGTGCTATGAAGCCTCCTCCCTTTTTTTGAATGAGTTAGGATGGCTGAGCTGCTTTCAAATGTTATCTCATTTTCTGGACTTTAAAAATGCTTCAGCTCTTTGTGCCAAGTAATGGTTACTACACATCTCCATTCAAGTAACCTTCCTTACTCTCTACAGATGTAAAGATAGTGAAGATTGTTTCCATTCTAATGAGCTGTCAAATTTGTTCAGGAAATTGATTTTACAAAATTCCACGAGACTGCTTTTGAAAAACTTCCCTTCTTTCACTTGATCTGTTCATAAAATATTCCACTATGCTATTTCCCCACAATCTTCCATATTTGTCCTATTGCTAATAAGAAAGTGGTAGCTATTCTACCACGATGGATTACTGAACAGATCTTTCCTTCCCATCAAGGGAGGATGCTGAAATACATCAAAATGCAAATCTGATCTGTTTGGGTTGTTCAAACTGAGCTTTACTTCAAAGAATTATGTGACTATACATCAGATCGCTTCACATCTCTTGGAAGAAACTAGACCCACCATTTGGGAACGGTGGTCACAGAACGGTCTTTCCTACATGGTGGCCCATTTTCATCCAGCTCAGGGTCTGTAGCTATATAAATGAATATCTATTATAGCATATGCTTGCACAATTCTTTCTGCTTCCTGACAGAAGTATAAACATAATAACTGTCTTGTAGACTGAAAGAAAATAACCCGTTGAAAGACCCATTACTTGTTAACTGACTACAGTAGGGAAAGGAGAGATGATGCTTGCTACAATCTAAATAGCATTGGTAAATAATCATGTGGCTTATTCATGTGGCTTGGTTGTGTGTTAAATGTACATCCTGCTTTTCTTTTATGAGCTTAAGGCAGTGCACATAGCCCTGCCTTCTTTAGTTTTTCCCACAAGTGTCAAACTCATGGCATCACATTGCTGTCATGTGACGTTTTGGGTGTTTTCCCCATTTGCAGAGCTGGGGTGGGCGTGGCCTGTGCGTGACACCTCTGCCCTGCAGGCCGCCAGTTTGACACCCCTGCTTTACCCTGTGAACAGGATAAAAAAATCATCAATACATTTCAAATATGTGAGTGGACTTGAACCCAAGTATCCAGTACTTTAACCCTATACCACACCCCAGAAGAGAATTTTATTCTGTAATTGTCCTGTCTGGGGGAGGGGGGCAGAGGTGAAAATCAGCAGGTTCTAGCAGGTTCGCTAGAACCAGTAGTAAATTTTCTAATCGGTTCGGAGAACTGGTTGTCAGAAGAAATCTCCTTTTGTTTTGTTCCACTTTACAGGGTTAATCCTGTAAGGAAGGCAGGAAAAAAACATTCTGGTGTTGTTTCTAGACTAATGTCCTGCTTACAGAAACTGCCCACCCAGTCACATGATCCCCCAGCCACGCCCACAGAACTGGTAGTAAAAAAAATGATTTCCACCACTGGAGGGGGGGGCAGTCCAGTCTATACCATCTTCTACTTGCATCCCTTGTCCAGCAAAAAATAGGTAATGTCTTTTGATCAGTAGCATAAAATGTCCATATAGAAGCTCCCCCCCAACCTGGATTTAAAAAAAAAAAACTTGCTTCAGAATTAGTAGTAAGCCTTCTTTTGGTCTTCTATTCTACATCTGATTAGTTCATATCCTATCTTAATAATGTAGGATTGGGAAATTATTTTTCTCTTAAGTTTCAGTTGTTCTTTGTTTCTTTTAGATAGGTTAGCTTGTGGGAGGGTGACCCGGTCACTGCATTAGGCAGCTTGCATTTTGTCAAACTGCTTTAATTTTATAGGAAAATTGTACAACTGGGGAAGTAAAGGATGACATAAGGCACCTCCCTGCTTCTTCTTTTTTTGTTGATAAATGGCCTGGTTTTGTTTTATCAGTGATGAGAAGGAAGCAGGAGAGCTTCTCTCCCGCTAGAGCCAGTCAAATTCAAATTCAAATTCAAAATTTATTTGTCACATGCACAATCATACATGGTACAATATGCAGTGAAATGCTTAAGCAATAGCCCCATGATTGAAAGAGGAAACCGGGAAGAGGTGGGAGAGCTGGGTATGCCAAGGCCTCCAAATAGGTCTTCTCTCTTCAGATGTGGTGAAGAACGCTGCCCCATTCCCCATTTTAAAAGAACAAGTCACCTGCCAATTCAGTCGGTTTTCCTACATGGAATTGGAAAAGAGTGGGAGGCAGAATTTGGGGGTCCCCTTGGGCTACTTCTGAATGTGGATGCTGTTTTATGTTGTCTGCCTGTTGTGTGGTTTTGCTTGAAGAGCAATGCATCTACAACAGTGTTTCTCAACCTTGGCGACTTTAAGATGTTTGGACTTCAACTCCAAAGTTAAAGCAAAGCTGGCTGGGGAATTCTGGGAGTTGAAGTCCAAACATCTTAAAGTCGCCAAGGTTGAGAAACACTGGCCTATAACTATCTGAGACAAAATGCAAGAGGCCTCCTGCTTATTTAGAGGCATCAGCCTTGAAGCCTGGCTTTTCTCTCCTCGGACCACCAGCCCATCAGATTTTATTTCCATTTTGTAGATTCCGTTTCCATTCTTGACAAATGGGGATTGATCAAAATGAGCGGTCAGAAATCCTTTGCCTGTGTGGAGAGGATATTTCTTCACAGTTCCAGAACAGAGTCGTTTTCCTTGCTCAATATGGCAGAAAATTGGTCATTGGCATACTGTTTGATTTTGGAACAGTCAAAATTTGGGGGAAAGAGACAAAAACAATAAGACAGTTGTTGAATGCATTGGGTTAATGCGTGTCTATATTTTCCCTTTAAAAAAAATCAGGGATAACGATCTCATACGTGCAGAATGACTTTAAGTTCTAAGGGACAGATGATGGGATTCAATTTCCTTTGGAAATTTCATACCCATCCCTTGTTGACTCACTCCTTCTCTGGGCCCATAGGGTTTAGAGAAAGCACTTTTCTCTGTAGGGAAATCACAGTACTCTATAGATCCGTAGTGGCGAACCTATGGCACGGGTGCGACTGGTGGCACGCAGAGCCATCTTGCTGGGCACACAAGATGTCAGCCAACTTATCTCCAGCTGAGCATGCACACATGTGCGATTGCAGAGACCCATCTGGTCTTCGGGCCTCCGCTGTGCACGCCTGCGATTGCAGCAGGAAATCCAGCTGGTTTTTGGAGCTCTCCTGCGCATGCACATGCGATTGCTTATGTGCAGCACGTGTGCATTGCATGTGCAAAAGCTGCATGGATGAGCAGATGGTGCAGTTCTACATGCAGTGCATGTGGAGGAACCACACGCAAGTGTGGATGGCACATGTAAAGCGTGTACTTTTCGGCACTTACGTTCGCCACCACTGCTATAGATGATTAAACCCTTCCTTTTGCTTATAGATACTGCATAACTCCTGATGTAAGCACAGGCAGGACATTTGCGCTGTATTTTGTCATTTACTTAAATCTTCCCTCCAGTCACCACTCTGTTCTTTCTCTTGGATTCCCTGTTGATGTTAGCTCCAATTTGGACCCACCTATTACTTTTCCTGAAATCAATCAGGTTCCCCTTTCCTAAAACTAAAAGTTTTATTCCTTTATTATTTTTTTCCTCCCCTGCTCCAGAGTTCCTCGCCTTCCTCCTCCCCCCCACCCCCACCCCCACGCAAGTTTGCAGCTGTCTCGGTGTATCCGAACGTCCGCTTGCAATTACGAATAAAGGAGCTCGTTTGGATTGGGGTTGGTGCGGGGGGACGGGTGGGGAGAGAACTGGGAAGGGACAACGGGCAGCATTTGAAAATCTGTGGAGCAGAATTCCTGTGTGGAAGGCAAGGCTCCCTCCCTCCCTCCCTCCCTCTGCCCTCATTGATTTGAGGCGGGGAGGAGGGAGGCGGGGGAGGCGCTGCCTGGGTGGTCTCTTCTCTCTCCACTTTGGTGAGCTGTTGCTTAGCAGCTAATAATAGGAGATGTTTGCGGAGTAATTTGCCTCTTCCTCGGCCAATGGGAACTGGAGCACTTTCCCATCAAACCAAACCTTCCTCCTCCCCCCCCCCCCCCGCGCTTTCCTCTTTTCAGGATCTCGAAGGAGGCTGTTTGTTCCAAATGTTGGTGGGACGGGTTCCGAGGCGCACTGCACCGCCGGGCACCCGAGCGCCTCTCCTCTCGCTCTCGGAGGCTGCGTGAGCGCCTGCTCCCCCGTCTCTCGCCGCGCGTCGAAGGGCCACGCTGGGCGGCGCCGAGGGCGCCTGGGGTGCGCCTGGATGGCCCCGGACTCGCCCCCATAATGTTCGCATGGGATCCCCGCAGGAGCCATTCTGAAGCCTCGGACCCCGCGCTTTTCTCTCGTGGATTACCGCTTTTGGGAAGCCGCCGGAGCTCCCTCGCCCCTCGTCAGTCCCCGTCCTCGTTCGACCCCGCACCATGGCTTCGGGTCAGCCGGTCCCCGGGAGCGGGGGCTTCTTTGGAGAGCTCCCGTCGCCTTACGCGGCTGCTGCCAACTCCGATCTCCTTCGGAGACCCAGCTATTGCCACGCAGCCTTTGCCCTCAAGCAGATCTCCAAGGTAAGGGAGCGAGCGGGACGGCGGCGCTTTCCCACGGATGGGGAGGAGACAGGGGGTAAAACTTCTCTCCAGGGGCGGTTGCAAAGGGGTGAGGGCGAAAGCAGCTCTCTTGGGCGCGGTGGGGGATCCCCCAGGAGTCCCTCGGCTTCTTTGGGGTGGGAGGTGAAAGATGGGGGCCGGCTCTCGCATGCGTGCTCCAGAGACAGTCTGCTCTGGGGTCCCAGAAGCTTGTTTGTTGAAAGAGGGGAGACGAGGCTGAGCCGTCCTGGGGGGTGGGGGGGAGGTGTTCCTAAATGGGGAGCCAGGAAAGGCCTACTCCCGCCAAAAGATTCCTGAGAGGATGCGAAGGGGTTAGTAACAAGAGTTCCCAGACCCTTGAGTGTGAGAAGGAGTAGGATGGGTTTTCCCTGGTCGTGTGGAAAGAAAAGTCTACCATGGTCAGGGCTTCGGAAGAAACACTGGGAGCTAGTGGAGAGCAGGGTGGAAGAGGATGAGGGACTGTGAGATAAGACAAAAAGATGCAGCTGACAAATGGGGAGAAAAAGCTTACACCTCTTCTTCTCCCCTCTTTCCCTGGAGAGTATCTGGGAGTTAAGTTGGCCAGATCCTTGACCTTCTAGCTGCAATGAGGCTACAGACACCAAACAAGGAGCTTCAGTTAAGAGCTGTGTTCAGGAGAAAGAGAAGGTGAGATTCCTTCTCTAAGCCATTATCTGGGTGGGACAATCCCACCAAGTCTTAGCTGTAAACTTTACAGTGACTTCTATCTCTCTCTCTCTCTCTCTCTCTCCCTTTTTTGCATAGTAACTATCCAAAATTTAAGTGTAGATGGACCCATATCTAGAAGCATCAGTCACTAGTGCAGCAGCCTTTCTAAAACATTGCATCCTTCAGGTGTGTTAGACTATAAAGCCATCATTTTCAGTCAACACAACCCTAAAATACAATGTGTGAAGATTATGGAGTACAGTCCAACGCATCTGGAACTGCACAAAGCAAAGGGAGGCTGAACAAACTCATCTTCAAACTAGAAGGGAAGAATCAGCTAGGAGATGAACAAGTTATTAGCAAATAGATTCAGTTGAGGCCATAACAGATGACTATACGTAACACCTATGGCCCCAAATCTGTGAGTAGGATTTCACAGGAATGCTTTACTTAAAGATAGTAAATCTTCCTTAACCCCAGTGTTAGCTAATCCTCAAACAGGATGTTCCATGTAAGGAAATCATTTTGGCTAACTTTCAGTTTTTCTCCCCAGGGTAAGGCTGTTGGCCAGAAAGCCCCACTGTGGCTGCGGGCCCAGTTCCAGGCTCTCTTGTTTACACTGGGCTGCTGGATCCAGCATCATTGTGGCAAAGTGCTTTTTGTGGGGCTGCTGGTCTTTGGGGCATTGGCAGTAGGGCTGCGAGTAGCCTCCATCGAGACTGACATTGAACAGCTCTGGGTAGAAGGTAAGTTTCTTCCGGGTTGATGTGATTGCTAGGAGGACTACATGTAGCATGCAGTGTGTTAGGAATAAGATAGAAGTTGTCTAACACATTGGAAGGAATTTTAGTTTGGGTGCCAGACATTAAAAGCCTTTGCAAGGTTTGGCAGACTCCAAAATTTCACATGGGTGCAAATCCAGATTTCTCACTTTGCACTCCTTCTTTTAATGACAGATACCAAGCAACAAGTCTGTATTTAACCTCTTGGATATTAAAGTTTTTTTTCCATTTTGAGGGACTTTATCTCTTGTCTTCAAGATATACCATGAATGTAACAGAATAAATATAGGCAACTTCTGTGCAAATCTCATGAGCACAAAAATGAAAAGGAATTGTGCCCTGGTGTAGTATGTATGTAAACTAGTAAAAACATTGCATCAATATTTGTTACTTTTCTATACAACAAAAGTTTAGGACATTTCTTTGAATTACATACAACAGATAAACATTGATAGCAGATGTTGTAAAAGTATGGAATACAGACTTTCTGTGTTTTATAGCAGTTCTCATGGAATTATAGGCAACTTCAAAGTAAAAAAATAAATATGGGTTTTACTTCAGTTTTGTTTGTTTTGTCACTTAAGATTGTTCCAGAGATTGTGTGGATAAAAGGTATCTGTTTTCAAGGTTTTACTAATGAGATGCATGTTAAGGAAAGTTTCTGAAGTTTTGGGAAACAACAGGTTTTGATCTTTACTTGTTTACTTATTTATTACATTTTACAAAATTTTTAATTTTTATATATATATAAAAAGCCACAAGTTTTAGGAAGCATATCTTACTCACAATCCAAAGATTTAATGGCCTTTTTAAAAAAGAGACAGTTTAACTCCTGTGCCAGACTTGTTCATAGGAGTGTATGTGTGTGTATAAACCTTTCATTGCTATTCTGCATGTGTGTGCCTGTGCACATTGTCTCATTGTGTGTGCAATCCAGATTTCTATCAGTGAAAATGCATGCCTCCATAAATACAAGTATAATTAAATCGATATTCTCCCCTCAGATATGGTTTTTCTTGCCACCATGTCCTGTTTGGTTCATTACACTATTGATATTCAAACACTGAATTATTATCTTTTTGAGGGTGATATTGAAGGAGTGAATAATTACAACCTGAAACCAAGCTGTCAGTTGCACTTTGGTTTGGATCACACTCTCTGGCAACTGAAAATGAATTCAGGTTAAATGCAGTCGACCCAAAACAATGGCATCATCAACAGGAATACATCTTAATTTGATTAAAAAAACGTTTTTTAGGAAATCCAGCATGCTAACTCTTTTAAAATTGTTGCTATTTCACCCTGTTCTTTCCCTTCCATTCACTCCCTTGCAATCTTCTCCCTTCCAACTCCAGGTTGTGCTGAGTTTTCACACCCTGGGATTTATTTATACTTTTTTTTTTTTTTTTGCAAGCAGCCTGGGAGCTTTCCAAGAGCAGATGTTTCTCTGTGATGACTGTCAGCGATCTTTGGCGTTCCACACCTCCTCCCCCTGCACAACCCAAACTCCCTGTGTGGTCCTAAACTACTCTTGGATTTTGTTCAACAATAAAGGCAACTTTACTCTTCCACCCTCCCACTCCCTTTTAAATAAAACCACACTCACACGAATGCCAGTAAAGTTTGCCCACCTGTTTCACACTCTGAAAGGGGATTGGAAAGAAAAGAAAATACCTCAACCTTAGCCTTTTTCCCTCCCCTACTTCTTGCCTCTGTGCGATAGAGTCTCATGGCAAAAAGGAGATCCATCAAAAATCTGCAGCTGTTTAAACATTTAAAGATGGGAAATACCCTTTTTTGTAATCAACACATCTTAGTCCAAATCAAGAACCTCCCCTGAGAACTTACAGAACTGGGTTTGTTCTTAGTTACTGTTTGGCCACTGACAGTTTGCTCAGTTTTTACGACAGGACTCTTCTTTGTTGCCTGTCCCAGTGTTGAGTTGCTGGTTGCAGGATCTAGGGCTCAGTTTTGAGTGCTGCCAAGAAGAGAACCTATCCACAGTCTTAAAAGAAATTCTCACTGATGCCATTTTGAATATATACTTCTCAACACCATAAGTCGTGTATTGCAGCAAATCATTCTGATTGTGCTTATACTTCAGTGAGATGGAATGTTTATCAGTTGACTAGCATTTCCCATGCGCCGTTTTGAAATATATTGTTGTGGATAGCTATGTGCTGTGAGATTTGGATACAAAAAGATGGCACACAGATGGAAGAGAAGATTGCACCTATATATCTCCATTCCTGCTTTTCCTCCATTTTCTCTTCTATAAATGTGCTTATAAATCCTTTGGTAGTTAAAACACAGCTTTTTTTTCTTGGAAATGTGAAAGTGCTGATGTGAAAGTGCTTTTTGAATTGCTGCACTCTTTTCTGTAGTCATTGTGGTTCTCTTGAATATAAGTTGGTTATCAGCATACTGATTTCTAAATTTTCTAATGTTACCAATTCATTGTCTCCAAACTGATTACTTATAGTGCTATGCACAGAATACAAAGCAGGCAAATGTATTTGGGTTCATGACTGAATTTGACATATGCGTCATCCTTAGTACTCTTTTATTGTTTTGGTTTGAGAAAAACCCTAAATAGGTACATCTTGGATAGTGAAGGGAAAACTTTTTCTGCATTTCAGAGATTGACAAGGCTGAAACCAAAAATAGATAGACCAGAGTTGATGGGTGGGTATGTCCCTCTTTCTCTCTCTCTCT
>JAEANM010007035.1:0-18078 GCA_017656035.1 Myanophis thanlyinensis
GGGAGGGATTCTGAAACCTCCGCTGGCCCGGCAATGGCGTGCCGGAGTGTTTGGACCTCCATGCAGCCTGGTGCGGCTGGCGGAGATTTGGATCCCCCCCATGAAAGGGGGATTCTCCCCCGGCCGGTTTCTGCAGCCGGGGCTCGCAGGCTGGCAGCGTCCATGCTTGGTGGCAAAGCGGGTGGCCAAATCCGGCGAAGCTGCAGCAACGAAGCTCTGGACATCACGGCGGTGGAAGTAGGGTGCTGAGCGAGGGCATTGCTGGCTTGGCAGCGTGGATTAAAGTTTATATTCCAGGCAGCGTAAGGAACAAGCCGTCCCGCCATCTCCCTCCCCTCACCCGTCCTTCCTTGTCGCCTGCCACCTCCTTCTCCTCCTCGTGGGCAGGCAACAACGTCCTGCCTCTGTATCCCACTCGAATGGGGGGGGGGGATTTTCAAACCTCCGCTGGCCGCCGGCGGAGGTTTGAAAATCCTGCCAGCTGTTGGAGCTGTGCAAAACTTCCAAAGAGCCGCATGCGGCTCCGGAGCCGCGGGTTGCCGACCCCTGCCCTATACCATGATGGCGAACTTGTGGCACGGGTGCCACCTATGGCACGCAGAGCCATCTTGCTGGGCACACAAGCTGTCAGTCAACTTACTTCCAGCTGAGCACGCACATGTGATTGTGCATGCATGCATGCATAGTGGCAGAGACCCAGCTGGTCTTTGGGCCTCTGCTGTGCATGTGCGCAATTGCAGCAGGAAATCCAGCTGGTCTTCAGAGCTTTCCTGTGCATGCACTGCACGTGCAAAAGCTGCATGCATGTGCAGATGGTGCGGGCACACATGCAGTGCATGTGGAGCCACATGCAAGTGCGGATGGCACGCGCAAAGCGCGTACTTTTTGGCACTTGTTAAGTAAAAAGTTCACCACAACTGCCTTATACCCAGGGTGCCCAATATGTCGATTGTGATCTACCAGTTGATCGCAAAGGTAGCATGGGTAGATTGAATGGCATTAACAAATTAGATTAGAGGGTGGAATCCAACCGGCTTTGCTACTGGCTCGATGCGCACTCATGCATAGAAGCCACGGCTTCTAAACTGCTTATTTTTGCTTCCCAGAGGCAGATGGAGGTGATTTTGCTTACCAGAGATGATTGGGAAGGCTGCGGAGTAAGCCCCAGATGAGTAAAAAAGAAAAAAACCTGAAGGAGTTATAGGAGAAGAAAGAGCAGGGCCAGGTGGGAGGGCCCAGATATTGTCAGGAAGGGGTGGATGGGACCAAATACAGTTTTGTATTTCGTTTTGACTTGGTCATTTTATAAGTAGCTCATAAGCCATAAAAATGTGGGCACCCCTGCCCTATATCATTTCAGACAAGTGGCTGTTCAGTCCCCTCTTAAAAACCTCCAGTAATGAAGCATCCACAACTTCTGAAGGAAGCCATTGCACCAGAGGTGATATTCAGCCGGTTCGCACCGGTTCTATAGAACCGGTTATTAGAAGAAATCTCCTTTTGTTTTTGTTTTCCCACTTTGCAGGGTTAATCCTGTACAGATTAACTTCACAGGGTTAATCCTGTAAATAAGGCAGTTATTTCTAGCCTAATCTTTATTGCCTCGCTCACAGAAACTGCCTCTCCCCTTGTAACTTTGGTGAAGTTTAATTCTGTGCTTGGGGATGTTTAATCCTGTGGCCACACCCACAGAACCGGTAGTAAAAAAAATTGAATTTCACCACCACGTTGCACTCTTTAATTGTTCTCGCTGTTAGGAAATTTCTCCTTAATTTTAGGTAGCTTCTCTCCTTGATTCTTTCTCTCCGTCTCTCCATTGTTTCTTGTCTTGCCTGCTGGTGCTCTGGAAAATAAGCTGACCCCCCCCCCTCTTCTATATGGGCAGCCCCTCAAATACTGGAATACTGCTATCATATCACCCCAAGTCCTTCTTTTCTGTAGACTAGCCTGCAACCGTTCAAATCATGCAACTGTTCTTCATATGTTTCAGTCCCCAGGCTTATACTTTGGAATCACATTCATCCTATTGGCAAATTTTCACTATAGTTTTCCATAACCATTGTTTCCAGCTTAACCGCCGTGAGTTGTATGCAAATTTCAGAGAATCCCATTCCTTCATTCTTATTAAACCCAAGATACAAAGATAGAGTGCTGTCTTTGGAGATACACTCCAATATTGGCCAGTCATTTCCAGGTTTGTGTATATCGAGAAGGGCTATAAATTTGTTGTTACATCCCTAGAGCAAAATTTTATAAAACTGAATGGCTGCTGCTCCTGATTTCTTATTTCATTCTCTGTTTATTTTTCCATTTTGGGATCAGTAATCCCAAAATCCCAAACTTCATGAATACTGAGCATACTGAAAATTCATTTGCTCTCACTATTTTGCACTGATGCAGGAATTCAGAACTCAGACTAATAGAGAATTTATGAGTCAGATTTGCAGGTGGTATGTGCGAAGGGGAAAAAATGCATGAATAAGCTATCACATGGCTCCTCACCACATGAGATCCCATGGGAATAATCACTGGGAGTCCTTATAGACTTCAAATATTATCTCTGTTTAATTATAGATTAATAGGAACCTACCTAAATCTGAGTACCAAAAAAACCATGGAGGACTTTTTCTTTAAAAAAAAATTAATACCAAATCCCAAAAAGTATTTTTTCAAAAGGCAACTGGACTTTCTTTGTTTTTCCTTGAAGATGTTTTGCTTCTCATCTGAGCAGCTACTTCAGTTCTGACTTTTGAAAAAGCACTTTTGGGATAGCCATGACCTGGATGACCAAAAATCTCCATAGACATCTATGGCAAATTTTTCCTATGCGTGATGTAGAAAGTTTTTCTGATGTTATTAAATTTGCTTCCTTGTGCTATCTTTTTTAAAAATCTGTTCTGCAAAATACTTCAGAAAGAACAAAGGGACTGTTAAAGCATTGTTCACTTTATGATATAAATCCATATGTTTTCTCCTCTGTCTACAGGCTGTTATTGCAGGTGTCCTTATCACTCTGGCTGAGAAACAGTGGACCATGAGATACCTGGTAAATTTATGTGGCTACTCCATGTCACATTCTAGACAGAATTAAACTAGCATAGATACAAACTGGAAAAGCATGGGTATTTTTTTTCTGCCTTAGGCTATATCGTAAAAATAATGTAAGATTTTGAGTATGCACAATTTAAACTATTCCACCAGGTTTACAATACTGGGCAAGAGCTATTTATTTCCTGACTTGAAAGAAACCAGTAAAAGCCACACATCAAACAAATCAATTTATTTTAAACAAAATAATTTTTTGCTGCTTTTTTGCTGCATAGGAAATGAATAAACGAGATATGCATTTGGGGAATATCAAGTAAACATAAAAGTTCATTCTTATAAGCTCCTTAGAATATGGATTTGAGGACATCTCTTTGTCTACACAAAGTAATTTAAGGCTTTTTAAATTTTATTTTAAAGAATGTATGTGTCCTCCTCACATCCATTTTTTATGTCTATTTATTATTCTATAATATGAGGGTTATCCACAAAATAGATTACGTTTTGTGATAGAAAAAAAAACAAAGTGTAGGAAAATTTTTTCTTATATACACTTGAAAGTGACACTTAAATACTACTTTTCAACATATTCACCGAACAAATTGAGGCACTTATCATAGTGGTGAACAAGCTTTGTAATTCCATTGTCATAAAATTCAGCCGCCTGAGACTTGAGCCAGTCAGTCACGGCCGCCCGCAGTTCCGTAGTTCCACTGTTCATTATGAACGTTAGTTCGGCCATTTTTAAACTTAATGCACCATTGGCGCACTCCACCTTCAGTAATGATGTTGTCCCCGTACACTTCACACAGTTGCTAAAAAATTTCAATTGGTTTATGTTTTTTTGCCAACAAAAACCTTATTACTGATCGCACCTCACAACTTGTAGGATTTTCAATTGCAGCACACATTTCAAACGTTTGCTGTGAAATAACGGGCAACGATACAAACCTCCCACTAGTACGAGTAGATGCAGACTGAGCGGTGGACACACAGACCAAAGATGCCGCGCTAGTTTCATCCCTTCTTGCTACAGATGAAAATGTAATCTATTTTGTGGATAGCCCTCGTATATATGTAAGAGTTCGTAGGTGTGTGTATGTATATTCACAGAGAAATAGAAACTGCTCCATAGGATTCAAAAACAATGCTGAAAAAAATTTATCCATTCAGTTTTTGGAAGGAAAAGTCATAGTTAGAACTTGTCAGCATCATAAAGTATCTACCAAAGCCCATAAAAAACCACTGAGGTGCTATTGCCAATTTTGGGGTCACATAGTCTATTATTATTCCTCCTCCTTCCTGCTCTTGACTGTTAATCTACCTTTTCTGACTTAATCATGAAAAAAACAAGACAAAGAAGCTATTTGTTAAAAAAGAAGATGGACCACTATTTCAACCCACTCCCTTGTCCATTCCAAGTCCAGCTTAAAGAACTTAAAGAAAAGGAGTTATTCCTGGTTTCTTGCATCAAAATAAGTAGCCTCTGGACAGTATACTGAAATGACATTGATCATCAACTTGTACCATCATGGGTATTTTTTATGAAAACCATACTGAGAAATTAGTATGTGCAAATTCTACACAGTTCAGCATTTCCTCATTTTTTAAAGTGATGTATGCTGTCTCTTTATTTTGGAGATGCTTCCTAAAATTGTTATCACCTTTCTCTGTGTCCCCAGGTATGGTTGAAAAAGTGAAGCTGGTGGCTGCAACAGTCTGATTGATGCTGTATGGTGTGTGTGTGTGTGTTGTGCATAGTTTCAATCACAATGTTACAGTGGTGGAATTCAATTTTTTTTACTACCGGTTCTGTGGGTGTGGCTTGGTGGGTGTGGCTGGGGGGGTCATGTGACTGGGTGGGCAGTTTCTGTAAGCAGGGCAATAGAGATTAGGCTAGAAACAACACCAGAAGGGTTTTTCCTGCCTTCCTTACAGGATTAACCCTATAAAGTGGAAAAAAAACACCAAAGGAGATAACAACCGGTTCTCTGAACTTCTTAGAAAATTTATTACAAGTTCTAGTGAACCTGCTAGAACTTGCTGAACTTCTGCAATGTTACCTTCACCACCTTCACTTTTTCATCCAAAGTCTGGGGACACCCCTGTTTTTCTGAACAGTAGTGCAGAGGAAAATGTTTTATATGAATGGGCAGTAATAATACTGGTAAAAAGCATTTGGAATAGAGACTGTTTGAGCCCATCCTCCAAAATTTTCAGCCAGCATAACAGGAAAACCATGTCAGACTTGTGAAAACATTCATGGCTTGATTGTCTGATTCCTGACATACATGGAACATTTACATAGAAAACTGCCCAGTTGAACATTATTTTGTGAAGATACGAAATGCAAAACCAAAAGATGATTCGGTCTCAAAAGGCGTAGCCCATGTTTGTGCAAATTTACACAACAGCGGATCTGGCTTCTTGGCGATAGGTGTTTAAAATTGCAATTTACCTTTCTAAGTTGAATGTGTTTCTTTTGTGGGTTTTGGTAGTGTTTGTGATTCCAAAGAGCAAAAACTACTCGATCAAGAGATACACAAGAACATCAGGTGAAAAGGTTGCTTAGGAATCTCTAGAAAACAACATGACTCTTTTGTCTATTATGTGAGGGTCAAATGTGACAACAGATTTTTCTTTCCATTGCAGTGGGAGGCTGCTTTTGCCTTTAGCATCTTCAGTGTCATCAGCTCTTCTGTTCAAGGTGCTGTTGCAATGGCATCTCTCCTTCTGGGGCCCTATTGCTATTATTCTTTTGCTGGGGTTTCAGGTACGAACTATCTCAGTTATGCCATTTCATCGTTTTTTCCTTATGGCAAGTTTGCTTCTTCGTGCAAAGATCCATTACATTATGAGTGGTACCACCTGGTGCTGCAAATGGTAGACTTCATCTCTGGCCTCCTCATTCTAAGTGCATCTTTGACTACTGTGGTTAAGCTCACAGCAAGACTCTTCCAGTTTGGACATTTAAACGTGAGTATTAATCCAGAGCTGGGTGGTTACCGCTAAGTGCATTAGGATCTGTTCATAAATAGCCAGGGCTTTTCCAGATCCCAAGGATCAATTAAAATCTGGTCCATTTTAACATCTCTTTAACATCTCATCAGCATGGCTTTTTGTCCTTTTCCTCATAGCTTTTTGTTCTATGTCTATGTCTTACAACAGGGGTGTCAAACTAAGTTTCATTGAGGGCCCTATCAGGGCAGAGGTGAAATTCAGCAGGTTCTAGCAGGTTCTTTAAAACCGGTAGTAAATTTTCTAAGCAGTTCAGAGAACCGGTTGTTAGAAGAAATCTCCTTTTGGTTTTTTCCCCACTTTACAGTGTTAATCCTGTAAGGAAGGCAGGGAAGAAACATCCTGGTGTTGTTTCTAGTCTAATCTTTATTGCCCTGCTTACAGAAACTTCCCACCCAGTCACATGACCTCCCCAGCCACGCCCACCAAAACATGTCCACAGAATCGGTACTAAAAAAAATTGAATTCCACCACTGCATCAAGGTTGTGTTTGACCTTGGGGGGCTGGGGTGGGCATGGCCAGCTCAGCATCACTTGTGCTGGCCCAAACACTCTGCCAGCAAAAATGGGCCTCCCCAACCTTCGTTTTTGGCTGCAACGGCCCCTGCAACCCTCTGCTAGCAAAAATAGAGCTCAGGAGGGCCGAGCTCTGTTTTTGCTGGCAGAGGCACTGCGGGCTGGTCCTTTGCTGTTTCCAGGGCAGCCTTGTGGGCCAGATCTAAGTATCCCAGATGCTTAGAGCCTACCCCCGGGCCTTGAGTTTGACACCCCTGATACAGAAGATCAGAAACTTAGTTAAATTGAGTTAAATTTGCTTATTTAATTTCTCAAGAAGACTGGAGTAAGTATTCTTCTGTTTACTTTTCTTTCTTTTATGTTTGTTAGTGTTGAAGTGTTAGTACCACTTTATAATGCCTTGGTCAGACCACACTTGGAATATTGCATTCAGTTTTTGTTGCCACCTTATAAAAAAGATGTTGAGACTCTAGAAGGAGTGCAGAGAGAAGAGCAACAAAGATGATTAGGGGACTGGAGGCCAAATATATGAAGAACAATTGCAGGAATTGGTCTTGTCTAGTTTGATGAAAAGAAGGACTAGGGGGTGACTAGGCTATTAAGGAGTATTCCAATATTGGAGGGGCTGCCACAAAAAAGAGGGAGTCAACTTATTCTCCAAAGCACTTGAAGGGAGGCCAAGAAGCAACAGATGTAAACTAATCAGGGAGAGACACAACCTAGAACTAAGGAAACATTTCCTGACACTTAGAACAATTAATCAGTGGAATAATTTGTCTCCAGAAGTTGTGGGGCTCAAACACTAGAAGTTTTTAAGAGAAGATTGGAGAACCATTTGTCTGAAATGGCATATGGTTTCCTATCTGAAGATGAGATTGGACTAGAAGACCTTCCAATTCTATTATTCTGTTATTTAAAACATCCACCTGTTCCCCATAGCCTGAGGCCATTGTGAATATTATCTCATCAGTGTTTCTTAAAGTGACAAGATGCTGTTTCAAACTGAAAGCTATCAACCTACTTGGACCTCTTGATGTCATACAGATGTTATGAGATGTTAGCTTTCTAGATCCACTGGGAACAAGAGATGTTAGCTTTCTAGATCCACTGGGAGCGAAGTTCTCAGATTATTCCTCTACCGTAGGTAATGGCTCCCTTCTGAACATGTCCATGCTTTCTTCTACATTAGAGTCTTTAAGTCAGTTCTTAAACCTGAGTAATTATTTCCAGAGAGGTCATTTGGATAGTATCTTGGGAGTAATGGAGCAGTTTGCAATTGATTGTTTGTGACTTAAAAATCCAGTTTGGAAATGATGTTGCTGAAAATCTTCTTGCAAACAAAAGAGTCTGTATTTTTCTTTTGCATGTGTTTGCGTGAGGGCAGTAATGGTTTTATTCATGACCAGGGAAAGAGGTCATTGGGTCAAACAATTTAAGAACCACTACTTTAAGGTATTTGAGTATTACTATCATCCTGCTTCCCATCATATTGAATCTTAGACAACGGGATATAGTATTTAACACAGAGTCTACCTGATGAGTGCAAAATACATCTAGTTCCAGAGTTCTGTGTTATCAATGTCAATTTAATAAACTCTGACTCCATTTTTTCATCCAAGTCAGAAATGAAAAGGTTGATGAGAATTGGACTTAGCACCACTGAAGCCTACCTGATATATCACTCTAATTTGATGGAAAGCTGGAGATGACTATGCTTTGAGTAGTGGTTTCAAGCCATCTATGGACCTACATAAGCCATCCAGCCCTTATATGTAACAACATTGCTAACCAGAATGTTGTATGATGTTCTCTTATTTGCTTTGCCCCCTATTACTTTTCTGAGGCTTTACTGAATAAGGAAACTGTGTTACTTTAATGAATCCAGAAGACCTGGAAGTCAAAAATTCAGAATTAAACAGCTGGGTTGAAAATAAGAACAAGAAATCTGCAATCCACTAAACTAGACAGTTGTTTATCCCTCTCAAGGGCCTTAGTTATAGAGTTCCAGAATTTTTGGCGCTCTTCACAGGAGACCTGAAATGACCCTCTGCTATTATTGGGGAAATTGATTATGTTCAACCCCACTTTTCTGCTTTTTGAAGCAGAAGCAATAAGATCAACCAGTTCCTTTGCTTCTTTTTTGGGCCTGCAATAGAAATATCAGCAGAACCACTCATAGGCTTAAAGCCAAAAGTAGAGTTGAATGCCTTGAAAAGCAATATGCATTGAGTCTGTGTATGTATTTATGCATTAAATAGCATATGAATATGAATTTGCAAACATAATTCTGACAGCTGCAGAGTTATAGCACTACTTAATGCCCAACAATTCCTATGGCATGTTTACCTGCAGTATCATTTCTACCAAATTTAAATCAAGCACACAGGAACGGGACAATTTTTATTATGGTAGGGCTGGGCAGGTCAGAAGAAAATGTTCAGCATTTCTGTCCTTCTCTCCTCTCCTCTCATCTCCTCTCTCTTGCTGCTTTTCTCTCAATAGAAATTAGAGCCTCACCAGGAGAAAACAAAACCCTACAGAGAAGAGCATGCATTAGTGTGTTGGTTGATAGGATTCTGATTTTAGCTTTCTTCTCACCATGGAGTAAGATCTCAAGCTCATCAGTCAGAGAGGAACGAGCAGGGTAATTCTCTCGGAAGCCGATGATATGTTCCACATCATGCTGAAGAATAAACTGTGGACCTCATAAAACAAAGTAGTCTCTGAAAGTTATGTAAATCTACAACAGATAATTGAGGTTTTCTGATTCACACTGGCCTATCAGCGGCAACACTTAAAATACAGTTTATTTATTAATTTTATTTATTTATCAAATTTGTTTGCCACCCATCTCACCTAAGTAAGGTTGTTAAGAAATCTGGTTATAGGAAAATCAGAAGTGCGGTTTGGGGTGATCTGCCATATTACAACTGTTCCTTTGAACCTTAGAAGATATAATATTTTATATCAATTACATAAAATTTTGTTGCATTTATAATGAACTAAATGGCTTATCCTGGTTGTGGGAGCAAAATACTAAATGTTTTTGAGGGACATGGACACAGGACATTGCTTCTATCACATCCCTAGCCTTCTGCCAGGGCAGCTGATGGCCTCCTTTAGTTGCTGCAGGTTGGAAGTGGTGTTTTCCTTATACTTATAATACAATGCAAAACACCCTATCTAGAGCATCTCCGGGATGAATCATAGGATGATATGATTGAGCTTCACTTAGCCTAGTAATTCTGCTATGGAAACATTCCCTTCCCCATCCAGTGACTGGATATTGTGCCTTCATGTTATTTTTTGCCATCGTTGGATTACCAGTCTCCCATAAAATCAACAGATTTGTCAGAACGAGTCCTGTTTCTGTTTTGTGTGCATCATGTTACATATGTGAATATTTGTCTGAAAGCAAAACTGCATGTGATATATCAAAATAAACTACTCCCTGTAGATTTCTAGTACTGTTGGTTGGGGATTAAAATTGGTTTTTTAATTACTTAAATATGTAATTTTTAAACTTTTTTAAATTTTAAATTTTATAATTAGTTCAATCGGCCTTAATTTAATTAATTTTAACTGGGTTTTAAATTGTTTATATGTATTTTTTTTTACTTGGCTATGTAACGGCCTGAGTCCTTCGGGAGAGGGGTCGGTATAAAATTTTTGATAAATAAATACATTAATTCCAACCATAAAAAAGCATTTTTATGTTGTACTACAAAGCTCAGCAAGGGTCCTTACCATCCTTCCTTGAGTTATCAGCAACCCCTTCAGCTGGCTAATGGGGAGTTACTGAAAACACCAAGTTGCAGGGAACTCAGCCATTTCCTTGCAGCAAGGGGAAAAATAATTAAACACAAAACCATGGGGAACGTTTTTATTTTTATTTTTCTTAAACCATTTGTAAGGTTGCCACTTAGAGCGAAACAATGGGCAGCATTCAACCAATAAAAACTATATGTACAATTATGAAAGCAAAGAAAAAGTCAACAAAAAAATTGGGTGGAAAAAACCTTGGCACCACAGTCACACTTCCCTGATGCAACCCACAACTGTGACCTAACCCAGTCCCAGTGTGTTTAGAGGAAGATCCAGCCCTTCGGTGCTCACCAGAAGCTTAAAAGGGGAGGGGGCTGTCAGATCTCAAAGGGGAAAATGTTCTAATTGGGAAGAGGAGGCGGGGCTCTGCCACTCAGAAAGGCCAGAGAGCAATGGAGGAATTCTATTTCAGGACATAAGGGATAGCTCCAGGAGATGGAACACAGTAGGGGTTCCTGATAGTGAGGAACCATTCCTCCTGCTGCTACAGAGGAAATGTGGCACAATTGTGTTCACAGCAATGTCTTTGGAGTATTGGCTAATCCCATTCATTTGTAAAGTGAATCTGCTCAGAATAGGAAGCCTGTTAAGACTCCAGACATTACAGGTCACCTAAGGAACACTTGATGAGTAACAGCTCAGGTAGCCATACTTTTCTAGGAAATACCATTATATTTACCCACCGAGTCAGATTTACTGGCAAAAAGTGGCCCAGATCATTTATCAGACAATGATTGTAACATTGAAATTGAACCCCCTCAAATAAATAAACAAATAAATCAAATTGTCTTAGAGAGCCAAGGCCAGACACATTGTCTTCTTCCTCAGAAATCCCAGCACAGCAGCTTCACTGTGGTCTCCAGTGAGGGAAGTGTTTATTAAAAGTAATACAGTGGTGAAATCCATTTCAATTATCTTCCTCATGCAAATGTGGATACTGCTTTGCTACTTCTTACTCAGGATAGATCTGTCTCTCTCTCTCTCTCTCTATTCTATCGATAGGGTGTTTTGAATCCTACCTTATTTTGCAATCACTTCATTTTAAGCCTTCATTATATCCTGAATGAAAAAAGCCCCAGTTATAAGAATTCCTTTCTGATGCATGGCTTTGACATCAAAATGAATCAAACTGTGGGAGCAATGATGGTTTATAAAAAGTCAGACTCACAACCAACCACAATTGGCTTGAAACTTCGATGTCAGAATTCTACCCCTCATCCATGAGAATTTCACCATTTCTTTTTTCCATGAAACGATGTTGGTGAATCATTTTCTCCAGAAATATTGAAGATATAATCAGGAAATGGTTTGTCACAGCTTTATAGATAGTCATCGACTTACAACACTTCATTTAGTGACCATTCAAAGTTACAACGGCACTGAAAAAAGTGACTTATGACCAGTTTTCACACTGACAACCATAGTTCAGGCACTTGGCAATTGACTCATATTTATGATGGTTGTGATCCCCTTTTGTGACCTTCTGACAAGGAAAGTCAATGGGCAAGCCAGATTCATTTAACAACCATGTCACCAACTTAACAGCTACAGTGATTCACTTAACAACTGTGGCAAGATAGATTGCAAAATGGGGCAAACTCACTTAAGAAATGTTTCACTTAGCAACAGAAATTTTGGATTCAATTGTAGTCGTAAATCGAGGACTTTTAAGCCATAAACTACTTTGAGATACCTTTTCACGTGAAAGAAAGCAATATAGAAGTGTTAGTAACATAAAAACTAGAAATATTAAAAAGAAACCACACAACTGAGAGAAATGCTACCACACTTAATTTCTCATGGCAAATGTACATTGATCTTTCTCTATTTTTCTAGAAATGGTTTTCATTTATTTTGCACTGGAATTGCATTAACAGATGGGAAATCAGAACCAGATCTGCCTAATTATAATGAACCCAGTTATTCAATGATGATGCTTAATAATCTAAACAAAGCCATTGAGGAAGAAGAAGGAAGAATGAGGGGGAAACTCAAGAATTCTGGAAGACGGAGATTAGAAATAGGGGTATATAATATATAAGAAACCACCTAACCATAAATAAAACCCAAAATAACCTACTGAAGATTGGGCATGCTCAGTGGTTACAGATCATGAAATTTCCTGAGCATGATAGGAATGGCCAGATGGTCTTATAGGCAGGCATGGCGAGAGCGGAGCAGACTTCCTGGAGTCCATCCGATTGCATTGCTTCATGGAAGGGACTCAAAGCATGCTCACCCTGTCAGGTCTTGTGGACAGGATGCAATAATCAGAGATAGATAATTCTTAACCTGGTCCATGCACTTGACCTTTCCTGGAATTCTGAGACTTATTCAGAGATTTCAAATATAATTTCTCAGTAGATAAAGGCTTATTTCAGTTCTAATCAGACCCATACTGCCTTGATGAGGGACAATTATCAATTATACATCATACAAGAAATGAATGCGAGCCAATTACTTTGCAATGGTGCATTCTAGCCGTTAGCTCATCCTTTGCTTTAAAAATAAATAACCTTCCTTTGTCCTTAACTAGCTCTGTGTGGTTTCCTGGAGCAGTATCTCATTATGTCATTCAAACCATACAAAAGAGCTGTTTCCTCGTTCTCGAAGATAAGAAATATGACCATTTTAAATTGCATTGTAGAGCTTATATAACATACCAAGTGTGACTAGACAACCCCCCACACACACTTTCTGATGAAAGCATCTCTATTGAGTTAAAGCAAGAATAAACAAGTTGAAAAACAATGTACAGCAACAGGGATGATCAAGCATTAAGGTCAAAAAGTTGCAAATCTCCCTTATTGAAGTCATGATCTAAAAGAGGTCTTAATTTATAATATGGCTTTCTTTAGAAAAAGTTCCCGCAAGCATTTGTTCTCCCGATGTTTTCACTAAGAAAAATACATTACTAATCTTACTCTATGACCTGCATTATAGTTCTTAACTAATTCAGATTCATATTGCACAGCCCTTTACCATAAGCATTCAAACAGAACGAGACAGGTTTTTCTCAGAGATACTGAACTGTTCCTTAATCGTTCTGATACTTTTGGTTGTACTTTGAGGATTTTAAAAAAAAATGCTGGAAGACCGAAATGGCAATTATTGGCAAATATGCTGTATATTGTTGCTAAGAAAGCAATAAGGATAGATACTATATGGCAAAAACTTTTAAATCCAAAGAGACACATTTCTACCAGTTGTATTATGTAGAAGTCCTATTGTGCTATCCTAACTGTATACTATGGCTCAATGCTAAAACAATTCAGCATTTAAATAACTTTGAGTGAAGAAAGTCTTTGACTCTTGAGTAAAATCTCTAACATAGAAATCCATGTAGCATTCATACAGGTTGGATGTCATAGATCAATGAGTCAAGATCTGGTCAGTAGTATTTACATAGAATTTGGACTTTAGGGCAGTTTTAGCACCCAGTATAAAGGAAAAGAGAGAGGAAAACTCAGATTTTGTACTGGGTACATCTCACGGACACTTGCAGCATGACTGTCGGTTGCCACCTTATGCTTGCTGTGCTTCACTGTTATGCAATGCCAGGCCATCATGAGCTGTGGAGAGGTGGGTTCAAGGAACGGGATGCTTGAGAAATCAAAAGTAGATACTGTACTCCTTGAGATGCTGCCTCAAGGTCATCCAGCTGGAAGTAGGAGGGAGCTGCATACCAAGCTGCACTTGGACTGACTGTTATGAAAACATCTTGCATGGCCTTGACTGGTTACAGTGGGGTGGGTGGGGAATAGTTGTTGGTGGTGGGGGAGTAGAATTTGGACTTTAGGGCAGTTTTAGCACCCAGTAAGCACTAACCGAGAAGCTAAAGCACTCATATAGGCCTGATGACAAAGATCAGTGAGTCAAGATCTGGTTGGTAGTATTTATATAGAATTTGGACTTTTGGGTAGTTTTAACACCCAGTATAAAGGGAGGGAAGAAAAGAGAGAAGAAAACTCAGATTTTGTACTGGGTGCATCACATGGACACCTCTGGCATGACTGTCAGCTGCCACCTTATGCTTCCTGTGCTTTGCTGTTATGTGTGCCAGACTGCCCTGAACTGTGGAGAGGGAGGGGACAAGGAAGGGGATGCTTGGGAAATCAAAAGTAGGGACTGTATCTCCTTGAGATGCTGCCTCAAGGTCATCCAGCTGGAAGAAGGAGGGAGCCGCATATCAAGCTGCACTTGGACTGATTGTTATGAAAAAAATCTTGCACAGCCTTGATTGGTTTCAGGACAGCGGGAAATAGTTGGGGAGGAATAGAATTTAGGGCTTTTAGCATGCAATGCTCAGTTCTGGCTATGCAATGCTGCAATACACTTGATGTCTAATAAAACTATACCTTTCTCAACAAATGGAGCCAAAGGCTGTTTCTATTTAGAGATTGAGTTGTGGCCAGTCTGACAGTTAGCCAGAACTGCATTCTTTCACAGTTAATATTCAGTTACATTTTCTTTCTTCCACTTTTCCCCACAACCAGAGATGCCAATATTTCTGGTTACAGCTCTCTGTATGTGTGAATGTGTATGCACACATGTGTACACAAGAGATCAACTGCAAATAGAGGGGAAATCAATATTTATTTAATTGATATACCATTCATCACACTAGCAAGAGTGATTCTGAATACCCATGGTGTCTTTGGAGTTTCCCTCCAGTTTGCCACTAAGTGTGTCGAGATACCATTTTTCTCCTTGAAGAGATGGCTGCATGTTTCACCAAAGAAAAATGGGAACTTCTGGGCATGGTGCAGAAAGAGTTCTGATGGGATTAAATATTCTCTGGAATAGGACACATTACTTTGCTGCAGAGAAAAAAAAATCATTGGGCAACTTATATAACAAAAAGTACTTGCTTTTCCTATTATAATTTCAAGAATATGCTATTTATTCTTTTTTATGGATATAGCATTTATTATTCAAACCTATCTTAGTTTATAGTAGATGTTATATAAAAAGAACAAAGAGGAAGTAGTGACAGGAATCAAAGTATCAGTTCTTAAAGGCATCTAGGAATTCCCCCCAAAGAGACTTTGTGATTAATCTACTAACTTTATTACACTGTTCTATTGATTAAGATTCTAATTTAAGCAAAAATTTCTCAGAGAAATGAAATTCTATATTTCTCTATGGGGTTTAGAGTATTCATCTCAGTAATGATGAGAAGGAAGTCTCTTCTGTATTAAAAGTTTTGCATAATTTAGCTTTGTAGGTAGGTAGAAGCTATTTATCAATGTACAATTATGAGAGAAAGACTGATATTATTAACCAAATGCCTTCGATGGGCCCATATTCTTGTTAAAGAATACCTCTAAATATTCATGTAAACCTAGGAAGTGATTGTTATATGCTGTAAATAAGCAGTGAACACTAAGTTCAAAGAGGTGCATTAATATATATATATACAATTAATGGGTTTCATTTATTTTGGGACACCCTATGTCCAAAAAAATCTCGGAAATATTTACATTTTCCATGACTATTCCTCCTGATAAAAGAACAGTCAGAAGAATGGGCCAGAACTGTACTGAAATTCCATTAGCATGGCTAATCTGTACGCCTCTTTCAGTTGACTAACATCCAAAATTGTTGACTCTCTTTGAAAACCCTTCTTGGAATATCAGAATTGTCTACTGCCATTGCTGAGTTACAACAAAGGCAATTTTTAAAATTCATTCAATCTATATGGACACCCATCCCATCCAAGCAACTCCAGCTGGTGGACAAAAATAATTTAAAAAAATCAGTATAATAATAAAACATCAAGACACAATAAAAATGGCATCCAAGATCATCACTGCAAATAACAATAACACACACATTCACCTAACCTCCCAATCAGTGGTGGTATTCAGTCTGGTTGCACCGGTTCTAGCGAACTGGTGGTGGCGATGAGCATTTGGCCCCGCATGCCTATCTCTGTCCTATCCTGTTCTATATCCCTCCCCATTTTTTCTTTCTTTCAGCTGAATTGTGCGGAACAGCTATTTTGTGTGCTTCCACAGCATTCCTACTCACCTGTGCTGCCTCCAGTAAGTCCAAAACTTACTTTAGAAGCTGTGCGGCAGCGCACAAGCACCGAACCAGTAGTAAAACTGGTTGCATCCCACCACTGCTCCTAACCTCTTTTCCTGAGAGAACAGCCAGAACTTAATGGTCTCCTAAAAGACCAGCAAGGTTGGGGCAAAGCTATTATTAAGGAAAAGGCAAATACAGAATCAGAAAAGGCATGTTTTCTTATTTCCACCACATGCAACTCCTTAAAAGATAGCGCCTGGTGCTCTATCCATCCTCTTAGTATCCCTCCTGCTATATCTGTTGGGTAGGACAATTGGAAACAATTGGAGGAAGACCGTCCTTCAGACACCCTGGATTTTTCAATGAAAGGCTATATAGATAACAACTAGCATGCTGAACTGCACTTGGAACTCTATTGCAAACCTGTGAAACCTACAGTACAGAGCAAAATTGCAATCTAGGCATCTCAAGGTAAATCCATAATTGCCTTCACCACAGCATTCTGACCTAATGGCAACTTCTAAATGTGATTCAAGGGCAGCAAGGAAGTTGTCTAAAACAGCTGAAGGAGGGTCTAAGAATGATGATTTGTCCCCTTAGCAAGAAACCATCTCCTGAAACATTGATTGGACCATTCCCTTCCTCAAAAATGCATTCAGTATTGCCATTAGCCTGCCTGAATGTCACAGCTTGGGGAATCTTAGTTAACTAGGAGAGTCATATAGGTTTAGCATACAGGTGGCCAAACTTGCAGTCCTGAGAACCCTGCCCACTTTCTCAAGACTAACAGGATCAAAACTCAGTCCAGATAACATTGCAAGGTTAACTTCATAGTTCAGTGATGGCGAACCTTTTACAGATCGAGTGCCCAGACTGCAAGTCTCATGCACACATGTGCACACACATGTGGTAGAGACCCAAACACCAGCTGGCTGGCGGGAGGCAGGGCATCACAACATCGGCAGCTCTGCAAGAGGCAAGATCTTTTTTCTTTCATGAGCTTCTGTTTCGTCATTTGCAGGAAACTTCTGTTTCCCTGCAAACAACATGAAAAGCCCCATGGAGAAACACAGTGGAGCTGAGCTGGGGAGATGGCGTGCCACCTAAGTGCCACCTCTGGCACGCATGCCATAGGTTCGCCACCAGTGCCATAGGATCTTAGCTTGGTTTGGAGAGAATCTGACAACTTTCTCCATCTGATGCCTAGCAGTTTTGTAAAAAAATCTCTGGCTCAATTAAACCATGCACCAAACCTTTGAGTGGCAGCAATAGAGCATCAAATACTCCTGGATAACATCGAGGATGTCAGATTTACTGAACTACAATTCCAAGAATAATTTGTTTGGGCTATGTTGCAGCTTAGCAACTTCTGATTTTTTACTTCTGATCGAAATCAATTCCAATCTACCTTCTGGCCAGATCAATTGCTGGAAATGCTTTGCTAGCCTTGTATTAATATCAGTATCAAGAAGACAGGAGGACTAAAATCTTGCAAGCTTCTCCTGGATAGCATCAGCTCTGGGATTCTGTACAGACAGTCCTCAGCTTATGATCACAATTGAGCCCACAATTTCTGTTGTTAAGTGAGTCAGTTAAACCACCCTGTGTCCCTTCTTGGGAGAGGGGTGGTAAATAAATAAA
>JAEANM010007036.1:0-18078 GCA_017656035.1 Myanophis thanlyinensis
TGGGAGAGAAGAATTTCCCCTTCCCTTCTCCTTTGCCGCTTCAAAAAGTTTCTTTGGGGATATTATTAATCTTTAAAGTTCAAGTTCCAGGGTATTTTGCATGTTTTCTCCATTAAACTGGTCAATCAAGCTTTCTCCTTACCAACTGCCTCCTTCACAACCTTGTCCGGTCGTGTTCTTCTTTGAGGTGGCCATTTCTGACCACCACTGCAACTGCCTTCAGGAAATGGAAAGTGAGCCGAGGAGGAGATTTGAAGCTCTCCTCAACACCGCTGGCAGATCCCCCTCTTCACCACCTCTGTGGGGTGGCTATAACCCCGAAGCCAAACAGCTCAGGGTGCTCCAGCAGTGAGCACAGATTGAAACCGCGCACGATCGCGGATTCCGACCTGTCGATGAAGAAGCCAAACCGGAAGTCCCTTCAAGATACTGCTTTTTGGGGGGACACATTCCCTTCATGGCCCCATTGAACTCTCTCCAATCATTGTTTCTGGAATGAACATTAACTGTGTGCTGAAACTCAGATTTTAGGCAAATAGGTGACTAATGTTGTTAGGTTTATATTATTGATTTTAGACTTTCATGTGTATCAGTGTTGGCTTCTTTCCTTTTTCCTTTCCCTCCAAATCAATTCCTTCTAAAGTTTTAGCTTGGTATATTAAAAGAAAGATTATTTATTTATTTATTTATTTATTTAATCAAATTTATATACCACCCCCTCTCCCTAGGGACTCAGGGCGGTGAACAGCCGATAAAAACAGAATACAAAATACAAATACAATTAAAAGTCAGTTAAAATGATTAAATAAAGGCTGATAATTTAGAACAACATTTAAAATTCAGTTTAAGAATCAATTAAAACAAACCCACAATTTAAAACAAATTAAATATAAAATTTATATTTTTATATAAATTTTTATATTATACAGCGAATGTTGCTGAAGCCCAGCCCACTCGTTTGCCCATTTTTCAATCTATTTTGGCCCATTTTCTGGCCTTTTTCCAGCCTGTTTTGGGGCCTTTTTTTGCCATTTTGTGTCCTGTTTTCCGTTCCTTTTCTCCCCCCCCCCAAAAGGCTGAAAAACAGATCAAAAATAAGCCAAAAACAGGTGAAAAAATGCTGAAAAAAGGCCAAAAATGGGGTGCAGATAGGCAGCAATAGGCTGCAGCAATCCCTGTAGCCTGGAATAGCTGATCATCGGTAGAGGCAGATTTTTTTGTTGTTGTTTTCCTACCCAAAACTAGGTGCAAAACAATCTTTCATTTTATATATACACATCCAAACACTCTTGGCCCATGATTTAATTAACCATCTTTCAATGATATAGTTTCTCACTTTCCAAACTTGACTTCATTTGTCCTTTTCCACATTCATTTATGAATCTTTTAAAAATAAACAAAAGTCATCACCCATACATGAATTTTCAGGATGTATCTGCCCACCACCCCAGTGTAGCATCTTTGAAAGCACTTGCCATGATGCAATTTTTCAAAGCAAGTTTCTTATTGTAATATATTTAATATTTTCTGCAAGATAGGCTTGGGGGTAGGAATCATCATGTTTTAAAAAACACTAGGACAAAGGTTGTTGACATGGGAAACCTGTAATACAAATGCACAATCAAACTTACCGCCATCGTTTAGATCTGGTAGGTTTATCTCTATTAATTCAAAGTCACTCTGCTTAGGAAATGCTTCAAAATGCTTCTTCAGGATCCAAGACTTTGCCCTCACCATTGTCCACAACCTGAATGATTAAATAAGAATTTGGCAACTTTATAGCAATAGCATTAGCACTAAGACTTATATACCACTTCACAGTACAGCGTTCTCTAAAATGGTCAGCATATGTTCCCCAACAATTTGGCTCCTCATTTTACTGACCTCGGAAGGACAGAAGGCTGAGCCAACCTTGAGCTAGAGAAAATCGAACTGCAGCAGTGGGCAGAGTCAGTCTGCAATACCGCATTCTAACTCTGCGCTACCAAGGCTTTTTGTCTTTCCTTTAGTGCAGTGATTTCCTGAAGTTTAAATTCCTAAGAATTATTTTTTCTCTGGCCAAAGCTCATTCAGAAACTGAGAAAATCCCAGATTTGTTTTCTGAGTTCTAGAACAACAGATGTCCTCAATGCAGGCAGAGGACTATTCATTTCACAAAACATGCCCTTCCTTATTCAGACATAGCAATCAAGAGGGTCTTTTCCCCCAAAAAAAATGTACTCCTCACATTTCCCAGTGGTAGTATGGAAGCCTATTGCCTCCAGTAGTTTCCCTGCCCATTCATGTGCATGATAAGTAGTGATAATTGTAATATAATTTTAAACCTCATGGGACATAGTGTAATAGCCAAGATAGTTGTCTTTCCCCCCCAACTCAGAAAAGTACACTTGCAACATTAAAGGAAGGGTATGGAAATTGTGATCCCTCAAGTTATTGCTCAATCATATTGCTCCAGAGTATTCATATTAGGATCAATGAATGTCATACTCCAATACATCCAGAATGGGATAGTGCTTCGACACCCAGGTTTATAGGGTAGAGTCACGCCCTCAAACAATATGAATCTTATTGTTCAAGATCAATATTCAGATCAGTATCAAAGATCTGAATAATGTTCAAATCTTTATTAAGTTCAGATCAAAATTAAAAGTATGTCCCGTATACTAGGATAGGATGTGCTAGAGCAGGGATGTCAAACTTAAAGCACTGGGACCAGATCTGGCCCACAGGGTACTTAGATCTGGCCCACGGGACCATCCTGGAAGTAGCGAAGGATTGTCCCACAGGGCTTCTGCCAGTGAAAACAGACTCCCGAGCTCCATTTTTGGCTGCCACGGCCTCCTGCAACTGTCTGCCAGTGAAAATATAGCTTGGGAAGGCTGTTCCATTTTCACTGGCAGAGGGTTGCAGGAGGCTGTGGCAGCCAAAAATGGAGCTTGGGAGCCCATTTTCACTGGCAGTATGTTCGGATTGCCACATGCATCCCTGACATGAGTGGCATCGAGCGGGTCACACCCACGCTCACCTTGGCCACCGGAGTAGTTCTTGATTTACAACACTTTTTTAAAAAAATCAAAAGTTAATCTGCAGTTTCTGTCATACGGAAACTCCTTGTTAATTTCAACTGTAATTTCTCCTAGATTTTGCTTACCTTTCTCCAGTTTTGATTGCAGTCCTATATCCACTCCCTTAAAGGTCAGCCCCCTCTGAATTCAGTGGGACTTTAATGAAATCTTTTTAATTCCTTTCATTTTGAAAGGTTAAAACATACTCTGTTGCAGGACTGAAATGAACAAACTGGCAATGCCCATATGGATTTAGAAATTGCTCCCTAAATTAAAAGTTCCTGTGATTTTCCCACTGCAATACTAAACTGGCCTTTACTTTCATAGTGCAAGTGTTTGGTTTTCTAGATCAAATCCCCCCCCACACACACATTTAAGAGCATTTCTATCCATCACTAGACCCCAACATTTGATAAATTTTCCTCCAGCATTTCAAAGCTAGTTTTAGCCCAACATATTTAATCTCCTGCCACAGTATTTCCCAAATGAAAGTGATATGTCTGTCAGAAATAGTGTAGGGGGGAGTCTCCTATAAGGTCCCTTTCAAGTCTGTTAATCTGTATAATCTCCTAATGATGATAACGATCCCATTACAAACAAATGTGCAGGGCAGCATCGCTCTGAAACCACCTGGCGTCTTTCAGTTTCTGCATTAATTTCCAAACTCTGAAAAGAGCAGAGAGGTGGGCGGGTGTGTAAATATCTACACGAATCGGCCAATCATTGTCCCCCTCGGGCGACAAATCCAGTTTTTTAAAAAAATTTATTTCTGCCGTTAAACAAAAAAAGAAACAACACCCCAATCTTCTTAAAATGGGTTGTGAGCAAAACTCAACACCCCTCTGTCTCTGCTTGCGCTGGGGGTTGGACTAGATGACCTACAAGGTCCCTTCCAACTTTGTTATTTCTATTGCTCCAAAACGCCGCTCACCCGGATCCCCGCAGCCCAGGAGACTAACCTGCGCGGCAGCCCGAAGCCGATCCTATTGTGCAAACTCCCGAAGCGAATCGCTTCCTTCTCCTTTCTATCAACTGCTCGGATCGGAGACGGTCTTGCTGGCTGGCACCCGTTTAAATTCTTGAGCAATCTCTTCGCGAAGCCGCTCGTCAAAGCTACCCGATTGCCAACCTGTCGGGATAGACGAGGCTCTGGTTTAATCTAGTCTAATCTTGCAACATGTCTGCTTCCCGGCCAATTTTGCAGGCTTGTGTGTTCTGCCATCGCCCCACATCAAAATGAAGACCCGCCTCGGTTTAAAGATTAACCGCCTGTACAAACGAGATCGGTTGTACAAATTAAGGGTGCCTCTAAAGTATCTGCCCATTCTGGAAAACAATTACTCTACGCCCAGGAACGTTTCTTGCTGTTAGCAAAATGAAGCAATCCGCTATATTTATGACTAGCGTGGGTGATAACTCCTGTGCGCCTCTGGGAAGGCTTCTGGCTTTAATTTCTTAAAAAGCGTTCTATGTTAAAATAATATTTATAATAGCTGAAAAGAGGAATTAGGGGCGACCTGATAGAAGTATTTCGATATTTGAGGGGCTGCCACAAAGAAGAGGGGACCAAATTATTTTCCAAAGCATCAGAGGGCGGGACAAGAAATAATGGTTGGAAATTAATCAAAAGAGAGAAGCAACCTGGAATTAAGGAGAAACTTGCTAACAGCTAGGACAATTAACCAGTGGAAAAGCTTGCCTACAGAAATTGTGGGTGCTTCATCACTGGAGGCTTTTAAGAAGAGACTGGACAGTCACTTGACTGAAATGGTACAGTTTCTCCTGCTTGAGTAGGGGGTTGGATTAGAAAATCTCCAAGAAACCCCTTCCAGCTTCTATTATATTCTATTCTATTCTTTTCTATTCTATTGATATACTACAAAACACATCTGCCACTAGGATTTTTCCAAGTCTGTTTCCAGGTCCCACATAGACTTGAAGGAAGGGGGGGGGGATGTCTTTGGAAAATTATAGTTGGATGAGCCGAAGATTACAATTTTGAGAGATTAGAAAGAGCTTCACCAATAGGGATAGCTGGTAAATAGTCGTTTTCTGTTTGGCTACCATGATGAATACTGTCATTTTGTAAATAATCCTCCCTTTGGCTATGATAAATAAAATAAGCCTCTTCTATAAGATAGTCCATACCATGCTTCCACCAGACTCCTAAGCTTGCTATTCTATATTTTAAATGTTTTAAAGGGCTAACTCAGTGGTGGAATTCAAATTTTTTTACTACCAGGTCTGTGGGTGTGGCTTGGGGGGGGGGTCATGTGACTGGTGGGCAGTTTCTATAAGCAGGGCAATAGAGATTAGGCTAGAAACAACATCAGAATGTTTTTTTGCTGCCTTTCTTAGAGGATTAACCCTGTAAAATGGAAAAAAATAAAAGATTTCTTCTAATAACCGGTTCTCTGAACTGCTTAGAAAATTTACTACCGGTTCTAGCGAACATGCTAGAACCAGCTGAATTTCACCTCTGGTCTAACTTGATTCTAGTATTGTTAGCATCTCTACACCACTTTAGATCAGAAGTCTCCCTGCATTCTGACAACCTGAGGAGAACCCCATTAAAAAACTGCTTTTCTGAGAAGGCTTATCAGAAAATAAACTTTCTTTTCAGGGCTTCTGGATGAACCTAATCACTCCTTGTGTAAGGTGTAATGACTAAGTCTGTACTGTGCTCCCAGTTTATATATGTGGCAATATTTACAATACTTACATATGTGCAAATTAAGAAATCTGCAAATATTGCCACATATCTGATTCCACACCCATAACCCAACCCAAAAGCATGGAGTCCTGACATTCTGGAGTTAGTAGCCACATTCTCCGCCTGACTTGGTCTCCTGTGGACCCCAAAACTACAAATAGGCCACACATGATTTAAGTCCAAACCTATCAATGTAGAGAGGGTCATTTTTTTCCATCTAAGTTAATTTGTAATTTAAGATTTGCAGTTTTTTAAAAATGTCAAACATGTACAAGATAGCAGGTATAGGTATAAACATAAACACAGAAAGTAAGTACAGATAAATGGGGATAGTAAGACAGGGACAGTAGGCACACTGGTATGCTTATGCATGCCCCCTTTACTTAGGAATGGGGTGAGGTCCATGGTAGACAGTTTGATGTTGAAGCTGTGAAGGTTCAAAGCTGTAGCAACCGAGTCTGGTACAGAATTCCAAGCGTTAACCACTCTGTTGCTGAAGTCGTATTTTCTGCAATCGAATTTGGAGCAGTTTACCTTGAAGATATGTTCTAGGCATGAAAAACTGGATGGATAATTTTGGCCTAGTAATTTTTTTTCAGTCCAACCCACCTCACTGAGTTGCTGTTGTGGGAAAAGTAGAAAAAGAAAGGAATATTGGTATGTCTGCCATCTTGAATTATATGTGAAAAAAGTGAAATAAAAATCTACAAAAAAAATCAGAATTTAGAGCAGACACACTGATTGGTCATTAATCCATAATTGCTCAAGAAACCCCAACTGGCAAGTGTCAGTATGTGATCATTCATGTTGATTCCAAATTTAATATGCATTTTCTGCTAAGCATATATTGTTTAGCCAATGGCAAAAACAGCACTTTAAGATTTTAAATTGAGAAGGTGTATTACTGCACAGAAATCTGAGGAGGGTGAAGGAAATTTATCTAGGATATGAATAATTCATGTTGATTCCAAGTTTAATAGCGCTTGAATATCCCCTGCTGCTCGCAGTAGGCCTTACCAAGTCCAGTAAACCAGTCCATTCATGAACACAAAGTGGATTATAGTATTATGACTGTCTTACAATGACTGCACTGTCAGGCAAGTAGGCTTTCATTGTTGTGTATTGGAGAATGGAAATCAAATAAAAGATCTCCACAGCTTAATTTAAAAATGTTTTGTTCCTGTTTTGCCAAATTTCCACCAGTTCAAATACTACAAATTTTTAAAATGTGTAACTATTCAATAGTTAAATATTCACAGGTGATAAACACAAAGGAACTTACAAAAGTAAAAATGTTAGAAAGCTATTCACTAGTCACAGCAGTAAACAGCAAAAACTCCAAATAAATAAACCAAGAAAGCTTTCAGTTACTTTATTTTCGGTGTTGTTGTATTAGAACTGGATTAGAATTTATAATAGTGAATGAAAATGTCTAATGTCTACAATGTCTAAAATGAAAGAAGGTTTAAGAGGGAGTTTACAAATCTCCAGCTTTTTAGTGGTAAATAACACAGTACTGTTGGAAGAAATGTCCATCTGGGTTCAGTTTCAAGTGTGGATAAAGAGACTGGAAACATGGAGGCTATTTGGAAAGGTTTATTGGCGAACAGGACCACATGATTTGAGGTCCTGGGCAAAAAGGCACATGGGTGAGAGAGAGAGGGATAGATTTATACCCTCTCTTGGGCTATGACTTTGCTTCCTGTTCCTGTGGCAAGGGCAAGTATCCTGATTGGTTGTAGGTTCCCATGTGGCCATGGGTCATGATTCAAATTTGGTTGAATTTTGGGCTTTGTTTGTGCCATGTGGTGAGTTGGGTAATCCCACCATGTCCTAAAGGTGAAGGTCTTTTGTGTTGTAGATAAAGCTAGCCCAGTCTTTTGTCTTGCAGATGGGTTGGTAGCAAAATAGCTGCTGCTATTAACAAAGGTGAGGGCTGCTTTCCAAAAGCATGTTTCTCCTTTAGGGAAATATATTCTGCCCTTTTTAATATTCACTATATTTCATTCTCCTAGGACAGGGGTGGGTGCTAACTTCCTATAGTACTTTGAACTGCTTAGAATGGAAAATGTCTCAAAGGCCACAGACTGCAACGGAGACAGAAATTTTCTGTTAGAATATTGCCTTCAGCTTAATCAACACATTAAACATGAACCCTGAACCTTAAAATAGATTTGCTGCCTGTCAAAACTGAAGCAAGTTTTCTTTTGTTTTGTAAAACCAGCATTTCCACCCACATTTTAAAAGACTCTTCTAAAATAGGCTTTAGGCTGCTTCCAAAGATCCATGCTTTAGAATTCCTTGGAAAAATGGCTAACATTTACACTCATATACATAACAATTTGCTTGCTGTTTTTTGTATCCTTACCAATATTAACACGTTAATTTCCACCCCACCCCCACCCCAAATTAAAAGGTTTGATGAGTTTTCTGAGTGAATCCTGAGATCTGAAAGGAAGTGGGGAAAATAACAGGCAAAATGTCAGAGGTTATCTAGTGCAGGGTTTCCCAAAATTTATCTGTGTTGACCCTCCCCCAAATATTGTTGGATTATCCAAAGTTGTTGCTGTTGTCATTATTCATAGTACTAGTATTCATAAAATCATTTCCATATAATAAATGTTTGGAATTTATAAATAAACTGAAACTTCATGAAGGGATTGATGATCTGAAGAGTTTGGAGATCCCTGATCTAGTCCGACATCACACACAGAAACACCATCATACTGATAGAGAAAAATACATTTATTGAATGTCATTTTGTCAAAAGAAACTGTATTCATGAAGATACACAAAGAATCTTCCACATTTTATAAATTAGTTCACTTCCCTTTTCCCCACAAAATATTAACTACATAAGAAACACATCACAGAATCTTTTTCTTAACATACTATTTATATATTTTTTTAAAAAGCACAAAATGGAGTGACCATGCTAGCACCTGGACAAAATTCACTGGAAAAAATCATTTGGCAAGCCTCACCTCATAGTGCTGGTGCAAAGTATGGCATGGACTTATTATTTTCTGCCGAAGCATGCCCTTAAGATCTCCCAAATCTGATCAAAAATTGAAACCCATTTACATATTTTGTTCAAGTGGAAACAAGCAGCTGCCGTAGGCTATCTCTGACTGTATCTCACGTTTTCCTAAATAAGAATTGTTGAAAAGGCCCAATCCATAGCATATATCAAACAGCTTTTATACTCCAGAATCTACAAGATTCCGTTTCAGATACCTGAGGGTCTTTTATGGAATGCATGTCATGGAATAACAACTCATTTTTACATCGCTCTAATAGATGTGGTTCAAATGACATGCCAACTTATTTATTAATTGAAGATAGCTGATTGAATCAACTAGATCTTTGGCATGATTCACATTCGATTAGCTTGCTTGCCCACATCATACAGCGTAACTTATTTAATTAACTTTGAATACACTTATTTAAGGTGTATTGTTCCCATTTTTGTTTCTGGCTAGCAAGGGATGATAATACAATAGCCTTAAACTATCTAGTAAAGGTGGAAAATCCAGGTAGCACAACGAAGCACATCTGTATCTAACCTTAAGCCATACTATCATGTCCTATGAACACTGCTCATGTCTTTGCTGTGCAAGTATTGTACAAGTTTGTTGCTTCTGCTTTGCTGCTAAGCATCACTGCAGTTTGATTTGGCATCTGCTCACAAGGATATAGGGGAATTAAACTAGGCTTTTGCAGCCTTTCTTCTCCTGTTTTTACTGTATCAGGTTCTTTCAGAGACAAAATAGGAATGTCTAAAGCAGCTTCAGAAGATGAATACCCTCTTTCAGCAAAGCATTTATGGTAACTCCCATGGTGGTGTTTTATTTCTATTTAAATCGGTTCATGCCAAGTTGAGAGAGAAATTGGCATCAACTTGAGGTGGGGGGAGGAATGGCTATTGGTGGCCATATGTGCTTCTTGCTAGATGTTGATGGCAGAGGGTGCTTTAAAAACTAGAGGTACAGAAAAAAGGCAGCCAGCCAGGAGCCTACTGCAAAAACAAACAGCTGAGTGGTGAACTGTATCATTTGCCAACAGAAAACATCAGATATTTCTTGATGGTTTGTGAAATATTTCTAAAAAAACTGAACAGGCTCAAGGAATCTGATTTAAGGCAACTTCCTAACATTCTTTTCTAGTTAATAATGATGCCCCTCAAAGCCATAGATTTCCTAAGGCTCCTGGGGAAAAATTTCAGCCGGGCCCAGTTTTTGTGGTCTACGTGGACAATGCAATTTCTAGCAATGGTCTTAAGCAAATCATTTAATATTCCTGTTAAAGCTATAATCAACAATCACTGGGTGGCAAAGGAGTATTCTCATATTCAAAAGGGCTTCTTTTTCCCTTAAGATGTACACTGTTATCAGGTACACAACAGGCAACAACATTTGTAGTGCAAGTCAGGAAATGCATAACTGCATTACAATCTAAAGTTCCAGCGTAAAGTTTGGAACATTAAAAAACCTATGTGAAAATGCCAAAAGATACTTATCAGTCATCTTTGGAATAAGCATTGGGAGTTGAGAAACTAACAAAGTAGGACATCTGTAAATGCTAGACAGTTAAAGTAAGATTGCTTTCCAAACACATTTCATACTAGAGATGACCTCTATTATTGTTGATTGTACAATGTAAGTAAAATATCCATATCTACGTCCATACATTTTAGCATAAGATTCAGAGAGAAAAATCACTGTTTTGTTTGCTCAAATATTGGGCAAAATGCTATTTATGTACCGACTTTCAAAATATTTTTATTTTGTGAAAAGAAATCACCCCTTAATAAGGGGTTTGTCAAATCAACTCTTACAATAACAAAATATAAGTGTATTAACAATTTGGGGAACACGAGTGAAGAGAAACCTAGCATTAAAGTCCCATGAATCAAAACCACATATCAAACTTCCTGCTACATTTTACATAAGCCCCAAAGAAATAAAACCCTAAAGGGTCTTTTCTCTTCACAATGTTGGGAATTATCTGTGTGTTTAATTAAATACAGGGCTAGATATAGGCAAATGCTCAACAAGCTACAGTTTAAGGCCTCACAAAATTCCAGAATTATTTTGTTTTTGAGAGATTTAGAATGAAAATGTTTTAAATTGCATCTGATGTCAGTTTTCTGATTTTGCAAATGAGTGTATTATTACTTATTAAAAACGATCCTGATTATTTTGTCAGTGTAGTGTGTATGAAATGTATCTTAACATTGTTTTAAAAATTGCATTTAAGTATTATTTCCAAGGCATACTATATTGTCATCTATGACGTATATAAGTTTTCAAATTTTTTTGTGTGGCGATCCAAAGTCTTATTTTGGTACATACTTTTGTGAGACGATCAGGTATAATGTTTTAGCAAAGGGCTGTTTTATATACCTCACCAAGTCTAAATCTGCCACTGGTTAAATAGACAAGGTGATCTTTCAAAAGTTTTCATGCGCTGGTTATGGAAGCCAGGTGATAGCAACTCTTGAATGTGTTGGAGATATTGTTTACTGGGGCAGGATCTGGTTTAACAACTAGGTATGCAGATCTGTCCCAGTGCAAGCCAACATATAGCCTCAAGGTGTTACATGCAGTTAAAAAAAACCCACAGGCCATAGTTTACAAAAGCAACTTTGTATGATATTACTATCATTATCTCTTTAGAAAGTAATTTACATTTGTTTTTTTCTTAGTAATATATTGGTTATTTCTCTAAATTATTATAGAGTTTGCAAGCTGACATAAAAACAGAAGTCTTGCTTAATACCACAGCAATAAATACATTCCATGATCTGTTATGGGGTGAGGCAGTAATTCCTTGGTAGTAACAAATCTACTGCCAAGTTTTAATTAGCTAGTGTTTCTTTCAAAAAATAAAATCAGTCTGATCTAAAACCATGCACATCGGAAACACAGAAGCAGCCATAGCCTGGGTTAGAAAAAATAAGTAAGGTCTCCAAAGAAAAAGGCCACTTCTCAAGCCAAACAGTTATAATTAACAAGTATAATTGTTGTAAGTTAACATTTAAACTAAAAACTTTTATAGGTGCTGAAAAATGTGTTAGTTCTCCCCCTAGTGGTCAAACATTGACAACAGGATTCAGTTTGATTTATTAGGATAATAAATACAGGATTAGCAATTGTGCTACATCTCTGAGTAATGGGGTAGAGCGGGGTGGGGCAAGGTGGAGTACGCAGGAATATTCGCCTTATTTTTGTTTGGTTCATTTAGTCCCCAAGTTGGCTCCTACCTTTTTTATCCAAACGAATGAATAGATCAGGGCAGAAAGAATATAGCTTATCCATTCTTATTACAGCAGAATGAAGTTGTATGTAAGAAAGTCTGCATATGTAATTTAGAAATACAAACAGTTGGAATAGGAGAAGCTGCTAAATTATAATACTAATAAGAATTAAGAAAAAGAAAACATTTCAAAGAGAAGAATGACTTTCTCCTAGCTCTGAAAATGAATGGGAGGCAGTTTTCTAATACAATTAACTTGTACTACCCAGATACGCAGGAACAACTACAGTAACTACACCTCTTCTCTTATGCTGCTTTTGTTGGAATGGACAATTCTTTTTTTTTTTTTACAAACAAGGATTTTATGGCAATATCTATTATCTGAACTACAAACTATTGTTTCCCTCTCGCTTTTTGGGGTTAGTGCTTAATGATATATTTATGTATATCTAATCATCTAAACTTAAGAGCAGGTGAAAATTTTTCCCCTAAGCAAATATCACATATGAGATCCACTACCAGAAATGTGCCTGAATTGATATACAAAAACATACATTATTTCAAGTTGTTTATATTAATTAATTTAGACTCAAGCGTCACAGGTTCTAAACTGTAGGATCGCTAAGGGGGCCGTATTTTCCGAAGTTCTTTTCCAGAATTTCTCCCGACACAGATTTTCAATTTTTCTTCAAATTAAGAAGAGATTTAAGGGACTAGTGTCCAAACTATTTAAACTGAGAAAAATATAACTGAAGCTTTTAAGGATACTTTTTGTGCATTTTACATGGCTGACATTCTAATAGTTTGAACACTCAATAATAGGTAATAATAAAAATAGCAAATTGCTAATTAAATAGCGTTACAGCTGTCATAGAGCAATGCTGACAAAACTATGTTAAGTCTGTTGAGCAAGCAACCATCAAAGTGTTTCAAAGTACTTTAAAGTATTATTTAAGTTACTTTTCATTAACATGATGGATTATGTACTATGCAGAACCATGAACTTTTATCAGCCCAACCAGGGCAGCCAAAATTGTTTGAGGACAGGAATTGTAGCCTAACCGGTCTGGAAGACAATACACTGAAGAAGGCAAAAAGTTTTGAGAGCCTACAGTCCATGTTATCTCATACATCTAAAGATGTTGGCTCCAGTTCACAAAATGTCATACAGGAATAAATTCAGATTTAATTCAATGCTGTTGTTGTTTTGCTATTAAACAAATTATTACTCTCAAATCTTACACTTCTGGGTTTTTTAATGGCTATTGTATAAATAAAAAAAAATCCAAGGGATTCTTAAAAAAATAAACGAAGCAAGAAACCTTAGATCATGGTTCCATTTTGGTTGTACTTTTCCCTTTCAAGGATATAATGAATACAAAATGCCCCCAAATAAATACCTATTGAACTAAAAAGAACAAAGGCAGAATCAGAAGTGCTTAAAATGCTGAATTGATCCATTTAGTAGGGAAAAGCAGTACTTTCTCTCCAGATTCCTTAAATGTGTCAAGAATTTATTTCAGAATTGGTCAGTAAAAATAATAATAAACCACCCACAGATATAGTTACTATTAAATACTTTATACTAATTTATCTTGAAGAAGATTCCCATGGTAAAAAAAAACAAGGTTAGGTAACAATGATAAATTTGGCATGAGATAAGACATGACATAAAGAGTAGCTTATCACACACACAAACCAAACATTTTGAGAAATCAAGAAATTACCTGGCTTTTCATTCATTTTTAAAGGGAAAAAAACCCATAAACAATACTGGATACACACTTTGGGAATCATAAGTTTCTTTCCTCTACCATCCCAAAGTTGAAGTCAGAATATGCACCATATCCATAGGTTAGATTAGAAACATTATTTTACAAATATTCTATACATTTCCAATATATTATATGGAGACCATAGCAACTCCTGTTTCTACATTAAATTAAATATTTCCCATTCTGCACAAAAAGCTCACATTAAAGAGATGCTACAGAATCCAACAGGTATCTTACATCAACCATGCTCCCTTTCTATATGTCAAGGGAAGCAAAATCAGGATGGCTTGAAGATGCTTGTTTCACGATCCACATACCTTATCCTGACCGATAACAAAAAGGAAGGGCAAGTTGGCACCTTGCATTTAAGAGTCTTTATTTTTATTATGATTTTAGTGTTCCATTCATCAATTTCATTTAGTATAAAGTGGTCCAAGAGGAAAAAAAAAGTGCTCTTGTTTTAACTTCCATTATCCAAAGTTCACAGAGTAAGAATGTTCAAGATGGTTTGGTTAAAAAGTGACAAAAAATGTACAGTTCAGAATTAGCACACTTGGTGTTCCTCCAGGAAGAAAAAAAAAATCTTACATCAAGATGTGTAGTAAATCTTCAGTATAATTAGTGGTAGTGATTCTGGGCATTTGGTAAATGTCCATGGTGCAGGGAAGAAATTCAGAAAAAAGCTGTAGCTTATTTGGTCTCAGTCTTATCTTGCAATAGTGGTATAATAGACTCCCACGCCGTAAGGCACTATTTGAACCAAAGAAACAGATACAACAATTAATTAAGAATGCCATTTTAAATCAAGTAGTCATATAGAATGGTCTTACAACAATGTCATTTAAAACTTAAACTTAAGTTAACACGATTTGTGGATTAAATAATGTTATCAATATCTGCATTTCCAACATAGCAGCTGCAAAGGCACAATTTTATGATAATCATTCTTCTCTATTAAACAACTCTGTATACACCTTGTTTAATTGTCTTCCTTTATGTGAGATATTTCATATCCTTTCCAAATCCAGCACCTTCTAATGCATTGGAGCTTATCTTTTCAAAATTTCCCACTTATCAAAAGTTCACTTTTGCCACACATATTTCCACAAAAAAAAAAAAAAACACATATAACTTTGCTTGGTGATAGCTGCTGAAGGGGAAGAAAATCTGTGGTCTAGAGGTTAATCCAACTGCCTATGATGCAGGCAACCCAGGTTCAAATCCCATAAGGGTATGACCGGCTGATGAGAGCAAATAAGCTTGAAATAGATCTATACTGGCCTCCCTGAATTTTTAAAATACCAGCAGAAAAAAAAAATTAAAATATATATTATATATACTGATTATATACACATTTCACTGCATTTTGTACTATGTATGTCTGTGCATGTGATGAATAAAATTTGATTTGATTTGATTTGACATTTGATTGCTTTCTTGCATTTAGTGGCGAATTCAGAGCATTACCTTCTCATAATATTGGATGTTTTTATCTGCCATTCCCATCAGCAGCTGTCTAAAATCTTGCCGCTTGTTGTTTTGCCATCTGTCCATGTCAGCTTTCAGGTCAGCATTGAAGCACTCTACCCGGTCTTGACACTTTTCAACATCTGTGGGCACCTGGAAATCAAAAAAGAAGTAATGCTGTGGAAAAGAATTCTGAAAGCTTTTTAGACATCAAAAGATGCCTCTCACTGAGAAGAATCAGAAATACCTTCGAATTTCAAACAGAGAATTTACTTAATGATTGCTACAGAGTTCATAAAGTTCCACTCATAGAGTCTACTCTATCTGTATATGTACTCAAATCATTATAGTGCTATCTTGGTACTCAACTGTTTCAAAATTCGTTGAATTTGGTATTCAACACATTTTGGCATGAAAATGTTGTCCCAGCACTTGACGGTTGTTTAATACTTGACGTGCTGAAAGGAAGAGGGAAGATGGCTGCAGAGAACAGACAGGAAATCAGCCATGCTGGGAAGGTCGCTGCAAAAGAAAGCAGGGGACGGCCACAGAGGGTGGATAGGAGGTCGGCCGTGCTGGGAAGGTCACTGACAAGGAAAAGGGACAGATTGAAAGTTCCTCCCAGCCAAGAAAAAGGGTCACATGGTAAGTCACATTGTTTGTTTGGAGCTCATCTGTTTTAGTATTCATCATATCTCCTAAAACCAATTAACAACATGTACTGAGGTACCACTGTACTTACCATGATAGCCAATTATATAATGGTCAAGTACAAAGTTTAAAAAAGGGCTGTATATATTAAGGATCTTTCTTAGTTACGGAAATATCAAGAAATTCTAAATTAAGGATAATGTACCAAACAAGGTATTGGATTTTAACCAAGGTTGAGTAGATATAAATTTCTCAGCACAGTTCTAAAGTATACTGGGTAGCCTGGGGTGAATTTTTCTTTCAACATGAGATTGTTCAGAGAACAAAATGGAGTTACTACTGGATGTTGTCCTAGGAGAGATTTTCAAGCTGTTGCACACATAATTTGGTAAATTAAGTCCAGCGAAGCTTACTCCCAAGGCAAGAAATTAATAATATTGCCACAAAATAGTACTGATTTTTTTTTAAAGCCTGTAGGTTCTTGAGAAAGAACGAATAGCAACAAAGCAAATTCAGAACACTTATCAAGAATAAACTGTGATATTATGTTGGGAAATGAAACCAATAATTCCTCATCTTCTGTACTTCATGACCCAGAATGCATCAACTATTTGTGCACATAAAAACTTCTATTTACCCCTCAGGACACAGTTTTATAATTAGTTTGGATACTGCTAATTATAATTAAATTGAATGAATTAGATAATTAGAGTTGAGATACTATACTTCATTAGAATTATTGCGTATTTTCAAAATAACTTTTTTCACAAACCTGGCCCTCATCTTAGCCTCAGTTCAACAGGTGTTGGTATTGAATCAAAATAAGATCCTATTACTCAGTGAATAGAAAAAGATATTGGAAAGCTTCAGTAAAATAGATTATTGAAGAGACACCCCCCCCCCCCCCCATTCTATTTAAAAGCTTCTCCTCCATAGCAAACCTTGGGACGGTCTTCTCTCTTCAGGGCCACAACTTCTAGTTTGGCTTCATATTCTGCTTGAACTTGATCTCTTTTCTTCAACACATTCTAAGAGGGGAAAAGAGAGAAAGAGGTGCTGTGATTAATTAAAGGAACTATAAAAATCAAGGGTGTCTTTTTATACTACAGGAAAGCTTCCATTTTTCTAAATCTGATATTCTGTATAGCGCTGACAAGCACAATCCATCTGAAACCAACATGGTTCAGGAAAATAATACAGGTAGGTCTTGACTTACAAGCCTTCGTTTTGTGACCAAAGTTACAATGGTACTGAAAAAAAGTGACTTACAACCTTTTTCATATGACCGGTGCAGTATCCCATGGTCGCGTGATAAAAATTCAGACACTTGGCGACTGGCATGTATTTATGACAATTGCAATGTCCCAGGTCATCTGATCATTTTTTGTGATCTTTTCACAAGCAAAGTCAATGAGAAAGCCAGATTCATTTAACAATGTATTCCTAACTTAACAACTGTTAGGTGTGGCCACTAATAACTATGGCAAGACATGTTGTCAAATGGGGCAAAGCTCACTTAACAACCGTCTTGCTTAGCAACAAAATTGTTGGGCTTGATTGTGGTTGTATGTTGACGGCTACCTGCAAGGCTGTGAGGAGGAGGAAAAAAGATTACATTACCTTCTTTTATTTTATAACACAATGTCACATCTGTTCCATATAGTTCAATACAGTTTTGAGAAACAAAGGTGTGGTTAACAGCAGAAAAGTAATGTCACAGAGTCTTGAATGACTTTAATGGTGTTTTCGCATAGGCTAAAATCTAAACTGATAGGAGGACAGAGCTACCTGTCCTAGTTTTGCACCATACAACCAAGTGCTATGCTAGCCCTTCACTCCTAATTTCCCAAATTTCATCCAGAGATCCTAGGAACTTGGCAGCAAAAGTCTTTGATTCAGGACTCTTGATTTATCTATAAAACACTGATAACTAATGTAAGTTTCTCCTTTTTTCACATTTCAAATTCAAATTCAAATTTATTGGTCACATACACAGTCATACATGGTGCGATATGCAGTGAAATGCTTATGCGACCGCCCGTGACCGCGGGTAAGTTAAGGTAAAAGGGGATGGTGGGGGTAGGAAATAGTTAAGGGTAGTTGGGAAGGTGGGAGTTAGATGCAGTCATGGTTCTTGTTGTGGTCCTGA
>JAEANM010007037.1:0-18078 GCA_017656035.1 Myanophis thanlyinensis
AAAAGCTGGCTGAGGGATTCTGGGAGTTGAAGTCCACAAGTCACAAAATGGCCAAGTTTGCCCACCCCTGGTCTATATTCATGCAGTTATGCTGAAGAGCTATAATACAAATAGTTTTAAGGGGTAAGGAATATTATTTCTTTGTTGTTTCCAACTCTTCACACTTGGTTTATATTTTTCCTTTAATAGTGAGAGAATGAGTTTACTATGATCTCTGAAATCCAGGGCCACCCAAGCAGCTATTCTCATCTTGAATCAACATTTACTTTCCACAATAGCAAACACAAGCAGACACTGACCCGGCTGCCAACACGTCGAAGTGGGGGCAAACTCCAAGAGTTAAAGCTCTAGGTATGCAAGTGCCCAGCACTAGATTCAGGCCAGATTGTGCTACGGACATACTCTACCTCATCCTGAGAGCAAAGCAGCTCTGGCCACAAGCATCACAGATCTCTAGGGCTGAATCATTGCCAAAGCACACTTTCATTCTCTCCAAGTAGAATGGGGGCAAGTTCTGGCAACATACCCTGGGATGGTAATTGCAATTCCTCTTTCATATTTGCTCACCCGAGACCATTTGATAACTCCTATGTATTATAGTAAGCAACAAAGCAGGACGCTATACTTGGGCTCAACATTGCAACCAGCCGTGTCCTTTAAAATATACTTGTAAAATGTGACTCCACTGGTCTGATCCAAACATCGAGAGGATCTTTGAACTTCCTGTCCCTTAGACAGGAATACGGCAAATTATGTGTTACCCTTCCAAGGAGGTATGTTTGTCTCTGGCCCTCCTTGCATTCAGCAAAGCCTTAAAATCCAAACTGAATAAGAATGTCTACTGCAGCATAATAAGGTAACGAAGACATACTGTGTATAGTTGTTGCTTTGTTGAACAGGTAGTGGTGAGTTACACATTATTCTTCCCATGAGGTTTGTTTAGCTGTGATCCTCCTTGCATTAAGCAAAGCCTTAAAATCCAGACTGATTAAGTAGTTAGTTGACAATGGATATGTATTGTTGTGTAATAAAGTAACAAAAACTTTGGATGTATAGTTTTGTTTACAGTTGTTGCTTTATTGTACAGATAGTCCTTGGTTAATGATGCTAATTGAGACCATAATTTCCATCCCACAAACACGAGGACATAAAGTGCAATGTCATGGTGGACAGAAGTTGAACCCTGTAGCTTTAAAGGTGGGTGGATTGCCAAGTATCACATTTTTATTTCATGATCGCAGAGGTACTGTAACGACAGTAACTTTTAAGGACTGGACTCAAGTAGCATTCATTCAGCAGTTTGTAGAGATTCTTGGTCATCCAGGTCATGGTTGTCCTAAAGATGTTTTTTCTAGAGGTAACTGGACTTCGTTTTTTCTTTGAAGACGTTTTGTTTCTCATCCAAGAAATTTCTTCTGCTCTGACATGATAGTGGGGAATGGAAGCCTGAAAAAGCACCTTTGGAACAATCATGACCTAGAAGATGACTGAGAATCTCTACAGACTTTTATCTATACAATTTGGGTTGAATATGTGGATGATGTGGGAGTAGGAATGGATTTCCAGAGGGGGAAAAAAATTGCAGACTACAGGAACCAGGAGCTCTACTCAGGTGACCCTGAAGAGATACATATAAACCTCCAAGTGCTTCAACAGCCCTCTAAAAGAATGCAAATGCCCAGCTGTCTGCAAGGAATATAAATCCTTCCATTCCCCACCATCCAGTCAGAGCTGAAGAAACTTCTTGGATGAGAAGTGAAATGTCTTCAAAGAAAAAACAAGAAAGTCCAATTGCCTCCAGAAAAAGCACCGTTGGGATTCAGGACAGTTGTAAATGGTGCTGAACAAATGGTCATTTAACAACTAGGATGACCTGCACCACATGTGACTGGATTGTATTAGAAATAAACTTTTCTTTCTGCTCCCATTTTTCAGTCTGAGTAACAGCCAGACATTATGACACATCCAGTCAAACAGTTTCTGCAGGCCACATTACCTAACTCAGGTCTCATCATCTGGAGATTCCCCCGGGGAGGGGGAGACACAGCTTTAATAATTATACTCAAAGCACATACAGTACAATTCCCTCATATTAGACAGTGGCACTGGGCAGAACGCAAAAGTACTAATCCTTCGTTAGACAAAGTGTGCAGCTCACTTAATCCTAGGGAGAAGGCAATGGTCAGATGTTTTTGAAAAAATTGACTTTTTTAAAAAATGGCCTTATGTATGGATTTCAAATAATTTATTAGAGACCATTTGGCAAACAGTATATGTCAATTCCTTTTCTTGGAGCCTAGACATCAATAAAGCAGCAATCTAACAATCACTACATGTTAGTGTGTGTTGATGATGAAACTGAAACTGGGAAAATGTGAAAGTCTTCCTGCAAGCAAGCTTGTGATTTAAAAATGAATTTGACAATATATATTTAAAGTACCTACCCCCATGGTGGCGAGCCTATGGAACATGTGCCGGAAGGGCACGCAAAACCATCCCACAAAAAACGCGCAGCACTGCTGGCTCATCCCTTCTCATGCAGCGATGTGCGCTGACCGGCTGGCTTTCACACGCACGGGAGCAGCGAAACCTGGAAGCGCAGCGTCCCAACAGGCATGTGTGCTCTGAGAGCTAGCTAGCCAGCTGGCTGGTGTGCGCACACTTGCCAACCAGCTGCTCATTGCGCGCCAGAGCCGGCTGGTTCTCAGAGCATGTGTGCGCTGGGACTCTGAGCTTCTGCACATTGCTGCACAAGAATGGGAGGAGCCAGCGGTCCTGGGCATTTTTCGTGGGATGGTTTTACATGCCCTTCTGGCACAAAGCCAGCAGACAGTGATGTAAAAGGTTCTCCACCACTGACCTAGACTGTTGTTTTGAATGAGAAGCCAATATATCTATAATTTTAAGAAGCAAGCTTTGGTTAGAATTTAAGAAAGACTAAGATCTATGGATGTAACTATATCCAATAAATAATCCTTCTATTTATTACCATACTGGAGATGGCAGTCACAAAAAGCTGAACTTTCAGTCCTGATGCCAAGTTTTCTCGATTCATAATCTTCTATATTCTGAATTGCCTATCATCTTGTTGAATAATTTTTAATAGGAGCACCGAAGAAGACTAGGATTTTTCAACCTATAAAAGTATTGTAGCATTGTTTTTATAGCTTCTTATTGCTGCTGCCTTGCCTGGTTAAAAATCTGGGTTAGACCCCCAATGTTTTTATAAAGATTAAAAGCAAAGCTATAATTAGGCATTATGTAAAAATTACAACAAGCATGAAAAATAATAGTATATGTCACTTATATCTGTTCCTCTCCCTCATCTATGTTAAAAACAATCTATTTCCTCTTCAAGATCAGTGTCACCCTTCTCTAATTTCCAGCTGGCTCTCCCCAAACCATCTGAATTGCACCAGTTTGTGTCATTTGCTTTAGAATACACAAGTGATAAAAAGAGACTCACGTAACCAATGCACATAGAAGCAGACTTACCAAGCGTAGCATATTCCTATTAAAAATAAATGCACAAGGCTTTAAGTGAAAGTCACAACAAATAAAAATAACCACACAGGTTTCTTTCCAAATAAAATATTAAACACTGAATTGCACAGAAAGATATCACAAAGATCTTCTGTTGGAAACCACAGCCTTATACTCCCAGGTAACGCTTCTTATAAGAAGATAATCTGAACATTCAGTCGAACCCTTTTAGCTTCTGTCTGGAGATAGCAGGCTTCCATCAGTGTCAGAGGAAGGAAATAATTTTCAGTGTATCTCATCGTTTCCTGTATTGTCATGTATTCCCTCAAATGTCTGCCTCAAGGGTAGAGGACCCCAAAGAGCAAATATTGAGTTGCTGGAAACACCAGGAAATGACAATTACTGTAAACTGTTCTCCCCCTTGCTCTACTAGCAGAGGGGCACTAGCTGAATTCCATCCAATAGTTAGATGTTTACATTTACTGAAATCACATTTTTCACATTATGTCTCATCAAGTCAGAGCTGATTCTAAGCAATCACTGATAAACCTCCTCTAGGACGATATGCCTCTAACCTGGCCCTTCAGGTTTTCCAACCTATCACCAGTGAATTTGAACCCATATAACTTGCTACATGCTGTGTCTTCTTTTCCTTTCCTAGCATAATAAACTTCTCAAGGGAGCTAGTTTTTTGTATAATCTATGTAATATACCTTCGAGTTTAGTAATTTGTATCCCAAGTGAGAAGTGTTAAATTTTTTCAATGATCCGTTTTTTTGTTTGGCTATGTGCAATATTCTTAGGAGTCTTTCCAATACCGAAGATCAATAAGTGTTTACCACTGTGTTCTTTCATGCAATAAGAGGCAATCGTCCATCTCCAGAATTTTCCTATATCACTGCTGCCCAGTATAGGAGTCTGCTTGCTGTAGTTGGGCAATTGAGATAACCTTCACCTCTCTGTGGAACATTCATTCATTCATTCATTCATTCATTCAAGGAATGCACCTAACACTGTACCCATGATGAGGAAATACACAACAGGACTTGAAGAAACAAATCAAATTAGTCATAACTAAATTATGTAATAGTCTATTAAATCAGACCATACCATCATATCCATGCATTTTAGAAGGTAGATTTTGGGAAGTGATCCAATAAGCAAATCAATTCAAAAGTTGGTCAAATATTTGAATGTTAATAAAGTACCTGGATTTGAGCTCAATTTTATAGAATCAGTTATCTCTTGAACTTTAGTGACTTGGATTTGCTGGAAGACAGCACTCACCTTGTTGTGTGTTTCTAGTATCCTATGCAAAAATTAAACATATGTGAAACAGATTTCCAAAGTCAGCTCTAAAGACAACTAATAAGACATTTAAACCAGTGGTATCGAACCTTTGGCTTGCCTGGGCCACTGAGTGAAGAGGAATTGTCTTGGGTTGTATATAAAATATATATAATACAGCTAATGTATATAAATCACGTAATGTTAAATATTTATCATCTTGTGGGACCACATTACTAGCTGTGCATGCACGTATGCAGCCTGAGGTCCGGACATACCTGATGTAAAGGTATGATACAATTCATTTTTTTTTTGTTTAGTGGTTCTCAGAAAAAAATATTTTACCTCTACTTTACAATATAAAAAGCTGTTTATTAAAACTATGTATGACAGGGCATTTAGTTTAAAGTTGAAACATTATAGCCACTTGAAACATACATTCCAATTTGGGTAAATTCTAATTGAATAAAATAAAAGATCACTAAATTCTTCCATGTTGTGATAGAGTAAAATGGAAAATGTTCCAACCATGAGGAAAAATTGAAATCTGTTAATATGTTATATGTGTTTTATTCCATGTCCCATTATCCTACAGAAAAAAATGGGATTAAAAAAAACCTTAAACAAACACTACACCTTCTTATAAGCATTCTTCTTATAAGAAGGATAAAAGAATGTTACATCAGCATTTTGATGCATTTTGTAACTGCAGTATTTCCTCACATAGGCAGATAATAGAATTGGGAGTCAGCACATTTTAATTGTAGCAACACCACAAAAAGATGTTCTCCAAGAAGCAGAAATCTTGGCTGCAGTTTAAGGTAGAACAGAAGATATACAGTGACCCAAGCCATTCAAAATTTGTGTTAACTAATGCACAGGTTTCTTTTTAAAAATGTGCTAAGTGATAATCATCATAGCTAAACATGGGCTGAAAATTTGTTTATAGGTAGGTTTTCTATTTATGTGAATGTACTTTTTTAAAAGCATGGTAAAAATGTTTTAATGAAATTTCAGGCACTCCCTGGATTCAATGAGCAATCTACTTTGTTTTTCCCTTTCAATGAAGTAAAATTGGTAATTATGTGCTACTTTTATCTTTCTCCCACCTTCAAAATTTTACAAGTATACTACTAACGTTCTAACTATTTCAGAGCACATGATACTTTCAATTAAGATTTCACACTTAGCGTAAGCTACCTGATAAATTCAACAAATGCAATATTCAGGAATTTATTTATTTTTGGTTTACAGACAAAGGCACCCAAATATTTTTTTATTAAATAATTATTTAAAATGTTGTTTCTGAAATCTATTTTTACAGTAGGGAACTCACACTGTAGAGGAATGTTGTTTCTATAGTCTTAATTCTAAATTCTGGCATATTCAAGGGATCTGTTTCATAATGCCTTTTTCTCTTACTTCAGATTTGACAGGTTATTTGGAATTTTGAAACATTTCAGGCTAATATTCAAATTCACACATCTTTCTTTTAGGTTTGAAGCAACTGGTATTGATACTGCTATATCAGCAAGAATAGCATGAAAATATTTAGATATGAAAATAGCATGAATCACTTAGATGTGTGGAAGTCTGAAAAAAAATGTTATGGAGAGTTGTGTTATTTCTCAGCTGTATTTGTTTTAAGGAAACCTATAATTTATTCCATAAAACAAGATACACAGGAAAAAAGGACTATCTAAGTTGCCTTACCAATATTTACTACACCTGTGTACATGTACACATCCATCCTCTTGCATGTTAAGTTCCAGACATCTATTCCAATGTCTTATATATGATATACGGTCAGTGAGGAATTATTTAGAGAGCAACCGTAACAAACAGATATAGTAAGGATGTTGCAAATAAATGGTAAAATGTTACATCACAAAGTTCACAATTTATTGTATTCCACCATTGCAACAGCAGTCTCGCACACTCTTTAAAAGAGTGTGGTCCCTGACCATGCAACATGTTGTATCCCTGTAAATATTATATGCACATTTAAATTTTGTTTTTAAAAAATCATATTTAACTATGAGAAAAATAGTTAAATTTTAACAAGGAAACATTTTTTTTAAAGTAGAAGCACAATTATATGGAAGATTTTAACAGTGGCATAAGGTCTGAATGTGGAATAGTAAGTGTAAGACACGTCTTGTGCATAACACTTGTATGATTCATTCACAATTTACTTAAGCATAGTAATAAAAATAGATATAATAGTTGATCAGATTATCCTATACTACTCCTGGAAATGTGGAGTATAGCAAATAAAAGCATCTAAGTTAGCACAGAATGTAGAACATGTCATGAGATTAAAAACCCCCGATGTTTTAAATGGAGCATAATTCAAATCTACATTTTATGGAGACAGTTGCAAATGGATGCTCACTGCTAAATCAATTTAAACATATAGAAAAAGATATCAGCCCAAGTAGGAATTATTCAACAGTTTCCATGTTCTACATTTTTGTTTCAACTATTTCTACTGAAACTACTGAACTTATTTAGCATAAATATACTGACTCCTAAATGCTAAAGAAAGCATTTGGTAATTCACTTTTAAATTATATGGGTAACACAGGGAACAGACTTTTTTCCTATTTGGAGCTCAAGTTCCTTATCCACAGTGAAAGTTTCTCTTGCTATATCTTAAGGGACAAATTCACTTATTTCATCATTTTCTCTTTGTACCTTCTTTTACAGCCACAATTCATAAAGCTTGAGATAAAATACTGCGTACCAATGGCAGTTTTCTTCTTTAAAGTATTCTGCCTTTTTAATTAGGTGATAGACTTCAGAAATGGCTGAGGGAAATAGTTTTCAAGCATTCTAATGCTTGTGTATAATTCTCAATGGTGGACAGTTAACTGTTTCCTGTGGATTAATCCGGATGTGTATATGTACTTGTAACAGCACTCCCCACCCCCACAAAAAAATTTTTTTTAGATTTCTTTTACTAATTTTTGTACAGTTAAGAGCCTCTGGAAAAGAGCTAAGAAGGAAAGATTAACAGAATGCCCGTTTAAATAATTTACAAGGAATATTTCTCATAAGATTAATCAGAAAAATCCGCTGTGATTCTCAAATAAATTGCCACCTAAGAGAATAATTTGTTTACCTTATCTAAATGCGCTTATTTGCAATAAAAATTAAGTTTACTATGTTAAGGCAGATTTTAATTGAATGCATTCCAGAATTGCAATTACACTGGTCAATGGCCTAACATTTTCCTCAAACAGGTATATTAAATCTGCTTGAATATTTTACCTACGTATTTGCCTAATGAGAGGTTGATCCAGATTAGCCATGTAATCTTCACAGAAATACACAATTAAGCATCACATGAACTGTATTTCACAATCCAGATCTAATATTTCATGTTTTTACAAAAGACAAGATGAGTAGGTATATTATACGGCTTTGTGCCATTAGACCACCAAATGCATAGATGTCCTAATGCTGGAATTGTCATCTCTAGTATCTCATAGTGCTGGATGCTCTGAAGTAAGAGAGGAACTTGTAACATAGGCTAACAACAAAATACCAGATGTTTCTTGCCATTTGTGATCTTGCAATGAAAATTCGCCAGATGAGGATTACAAGTACTGTATTGAAGCCATACCGTATGTTCCTTAGCCTAGAGATAAATCAAATCAAGAGAAAGAAAGAAAAAAATAACAAATGTGGGAAACTTAAGAAAACTGGCAAATAAAAATATAACAGCTTGAGGATGAAACAAAACATATTCTTTTTAACATTTCTATTTCATTAGAAAGGAATTTTTATAGTAGCGCGTACAATTTTGTTGACACTACAACAGTCTAGTTTTATAAAACCTGCACATCAATAAACTATATTGTTTTACAGTAGAGATTTCCTTTCCCATCATAGAATTCTCCTATCATACGTAAAGATTTTTTTGCAATCTGTATGCTCTTTTCCTACATGGTACACATACTAAGAATTACAAGATAATTTACATTTGAAAAACTGATACAAACAGTATCATCACTTCCCAGCTTCTCCACAACTTAAATGTCATCAAAACCCTAATATGTAATCTTCAGGCAAAAGAGATAAGCAAGAAATGTGGGAGTCATGGTGATCTTCACCTAAATTATTTTACCACAACACTGTTTAGATTTTTTTGAAATGATTGCAATAAGAATATCAACAGAGTATTTTAATAATTACAGAAGTTTTCAAATATTAATAGAAGTTACTGTGGCCTGCCTTCATACATTTTTGACATTCAAAGAATTACATCAATAGCAATAGCTAATAGGTTATTCAATGAATTTCTTTTAAAAGTAACTTATGCGACTATAACTTTTGTATATCTTAGTAGAGACCAGGGGTGTCAAACTTGATTTTATTGATGGCTGGATCAGCACTGTGGTTGTCCTCCAGGGGACGGAGAGGGGGAGGGGTGAAGCAGGGTGGTCATAGCCAACTGGGTGTCCCCCTGATCCACGAGAAAGAGGACACAATGATGGCGGCTGAGCGTCAAATGATGGACGAGACAACACTGACCCACTGTCTCTTGTGTGCATGCACACATGCTGGGATGGGGTGGGCTGGGCCTGTGCGCACATGTGCCTGCCTCCTCCTGTGCACCTGCCGGAATAGCATGGGCCGGGTCGAAGCGATGCCCCTTGCAATTTCCAGGACAGTTGCGCACGTTGGATCCAATGTAGCAGACCTTGACACCCCTGATATAGACCTTCATACTTTAGCATTGTTCTTGCTTTTCACTAGTCTGTCAAAGTCTTCTTATGCTGTTTGAATTGTTTTTAACAAGCAAATATAAAATCTTAATGGGTTTTGTTAGAGATCTAAAATTATTATTTTGTTTGCACCTTGCTTATTTAATACTTCAGTTTTCAACTAGAAATAACTCTTACGTTTTTTCAATCTAGGCTCTGCATTTAGACTTTATCTGTTCCAGAAGGGAAGCATATAGTGTTGAATTTTTTCTCACTTTGATGTGGACCCAGATTAATTCTATGACTATGATTCTTTGTCAGTGGTTTCTATAGAGCATAGGCACATTGGTTTCTCCTTCCAAGTGTATTGCCAAAAGCTGGCTTCTAATTAAAAACAGAAGATTCTGCTATTAATAGCAATAGCACTTAGACTTATATACTGCTCCACAGTGCTCTACAGCATTCTCTGGGCAGTTAACAGGCAGTATATTTTCCCCAACAATCTGGGTCCAATCTGGAAGGATGGAAAGCTGAGTCAATCTTTAGCCAGGCAGGATCAAACAAACTCCTGGCTGTGAGCAGAGTTGGCCTCCAATGATGCATTCTAACCCCCATGGCTCAACATTTTACCTTCAGAATAGTTAACATAAATACATACTAATTTATGGAACAAAGAAGTCACATCCACATACTTATTTAAGTGTTTCCGAGCTGCTGGCAGACCAGACATTTCTTCATTCAGTACATACTTCTTTGTTCCCATGCAGTAATTTTCCATATATTCTGCCCAATGTAACTGCCGAACATCAAAATTAAATACCTGGTGTAAAAATTAAACAATGTATCTATTACTAACATATAGTTTTAAACTCAAATCAAGAGTAAAATGGATAAAACATTGTTTCTTAGTAAAAACAAATAAAACATCACAATTGGTAGAAAGCCCTTTATTGGCACCAACTCCGCCCCCAATGTCCTGTTCCACTTTAGTAAGAAGAAAAACTGTTCTCAACTCTGTAGCAGCTTTCTTTGATGTTCTCACCCAGTCCAAAGCGGCTGGCAGAATGTCTGCAATGGAACTGCCACTAATTGCAGCCAAGGCAGATAAGCACACAACAAAAAATCAGACAGGAATGAAGCCAGGAATATCTTCAGACCCATGAACTCAACAATTCTCAGCGCTTGTTCCCAGCAAAACACTCCACCCAAATCCTTCCCTTTTAAACATCCCGTTCAAGTGTTCCCTGTGAAGAGGCTTGGGGCCCTCTCCTCCCACGCAAGCCATGCAGCACACATTGCTCTCTCCTATGTGCTCTAGGATGAGGGGGTGGGCTTGGGTCTTCATCTGAGCCCTCTCTCTGTCAGCGTATTATATAACCCAGAACTCCTCTTCAAGAAGAGGGGCCGCATTGGGGTTTTCTGAACCGATACTCAGCTGTGCGCAAAACAGCTGAGTGTCAGTATTGAAATGGAGCAAGGACTGTAGCCATTGAAAACAGACCCAGAAACCCTTCCCTAAGCTACGGGAAGTGTTGGTCATATTGCAGTTGATCCAGCTCGACCACACAGCTGCTGAGCGCGTCCGTGCCACCTTGCTTCTTCCGGACGATCACAAGGCAACAAACGAAGAAACTATGATTAGTTGAGCTCTGGAGTGGGGTGGGGCAGGGTGGGGGCACACGCATGGTGGGAGTGCAGGGTGGGGGTGTGGCAGACAGCATTTAACTGGTGGAGGGAGAACAGGCAATGCTAACTTCACTTTACTATGATGGTAATTGTCAGTTTGTGCTGGAGGTTATGGCAGAATAAATCCTGATTCTCATCAATCAAGGCTGAGTCCGTCTCTGTTTCTGTTGGCACCTAACAGAACCTGACACTCTCTCTTGCTCACTCCTGCCTTGCCCAGCCTGACTGTGGCCTTCCCCTGCCTCCTCCACAGCCAACAGAGGCATTCTTCCAATCTCTGGCAGCTGTTTCTCCTCTGCTTCGGAGTCCGAGCCTGACATGGGCATTACACCAACAGCCTTCTCTACCCAGCCCTTTAAAAGAATATGAAAATAAAAAGCATCTGTATAAAAACTGGCTATACCATGCAAAGGGTAACAAATGAATTGTATAAATGTTTATTCAGAGTTCAATGGAATTATTTACCTATGTAACCAGATGTACATAATTATATAGAGTTCTTATATCTAGGTCCTACAATACCAAAAGTTATTTCTCCCTTTTCTAAATACAGTTACAAAAAATTATCAGCATTCAATTTGGGTATCCAATTATGGCAAATCCTACCCCTAAAGGTTTTCTTTACCACCCAAATTTCATTCTTAAATGGGTTTCTATCATCCTCTCTTAATGTTAACATTTTAATATGTATGACTTTTATTTTAATACCAAATCTTTTTTTATATTCTATGGAAAATATAGTAATATATATATAGTAATTTTATTTAGCTTTAATTGGGATTATCTATACAAAGTTCTACCTATATTTAGTTGCGCTTATTATGAAAATGGGCGCACTGAATACATCTGGCATTTTATTGTTTTCATAAAAAACTAGTGGATCAAAGCTAGACACTACAGAAGGGGATCATGCTACAGCTTTATCTTTTCATTAGTTTATACTTCATTGTTAGCAAGCAAAGCAACACAAATGTAACTTGCCTTTTTGTCTTCAGGACTCAGCTGGCTCATAAGCATATTGACATTGTCTGTGTTCCAGTCCCAAGAATGACTTGTGAAATACTCTAATAGCACCATAGCTTTATGAAGACGTGTTATTGTTTTCATCATCCTACAGCCCAGGGAAACATATTATTAAAGAAAATCACACTCACAACTTAAAAATGACTCAACACTTAGAAGGAAGGCTCCTCCACAGGATCCTTCAGTTTGCCCATTACATCATTAAAACTTGAAGTAGAATTTTCAAAAACAGAGTATTTCTGCATAGCATGTTTTTTTTTTGGGAAAGGCTACAGTCCTTTTCTTAGGTAGTACTGTGAACACCACAATCTAACTATAAATTGGGGCTATGCAGATATGAAGGGAATGTGTAACATCAATTGCAGCTCCTTTAAATCACTGCCTTTTTGGGAGGATCACAATATACTTCAAATTATCTTTAACCTTTAGAATTTGAAGCTCTGCACAACTCTGTACAATGTAATTCACAAATATTCTGGTGAGATTTGCCTGGACACTCCTTTGCCCATTAATTTAGAAATTGAAAAGGTCATGGAAGAAACATTTCTTTATAAAACCATCTTCTTTGAAGCCTGGTTATAAATGATGCTTTGCATCATGCTGGCTCAGATGTTTACTACTTAATATGCAGAAATATTCTATTCTTGTTTACTATCCAAGTCAATCAACAGAAAATATTTTATTTGAATATAGTGCATTCTATTAGTAGGATCAACTTGAAAAATAGCTTTGAGGTACTAGTATCTCTCAACTTGAATTTAGTGATCTCTGAATCAATTATTTTGCACTTTTTGTTGCTACAACCAGCAATACAAACCCTTAGGACTTATTTGACAGCTATTCTGACCCTGACCATTTCAAGACTGAACCTTATAATAGAAAGCACTGATCATCAAGAAGATAGAAAAGTGAAGAACAAAAAGAAGTCACCATGAAAAAAAAAGGTTGCTTTAGAAACACATATTTCTTTTATTCAAGTTATAGTAACTTGCTTATATTGAGGATAGCCAAATGTAATTCTATTGAAAATAGTAATATGTATTTATTAAAAGGAAGACATACATCTGAAATATGAACAACAACCTTCTGTAAAAATAATTCAAAACAGTGAAACTATATATTATAGTTTTCTAATTTTAAGATTTTTCCCAACGGATCTTAACAGCTTCTGGGCTATATTAAGAGAAATTATACACATCATCCATGTTATAAACTAGCTGTCCCCAACCTTTCTGGCACCCGGACAAATTTTGTTAGGAAAATTGTCTTCTGTGGTCTCAGGAGGGCGGGGTGGGAGAATGGTTTCATGTGCAGCCTAGATCCCGCACATACACAGATGAAGCTTTGTTTGGTCGCCTGTTGTTTGCATGGCTTGGCGTTTGGGCTAAGGACTGATGCCAGTTCGTGACCCGTTATAAAGTATTATTTTCAAACATTTATAAGCATAACATCTAGCTCAACCAAACTTATTATAAACAAGCGTCCTTAATGATATAAAATTCATGAGGCAAATATAACTACGTTTTTGGAAAGGACACTAAGAGGCATCCTTGATTGTTTCTCAAATAAATGTTGCCTGGGGTCTCAGGTTGAACTCCTCATATATACATATACATACATACATAAATGCATTATTTTTATATTTTCTTTCCTGGAGAACATTTCACTTTTCAAGTCACATCAAGATCTCTCTTTTCAACACTGTCACAATTTATTTTTAGAGGTTAGTTTCGTTTCATTTTATTGTCTTCTCGCTGGATAGTTGTGTTTTTAGTTTATGATATTCTTTCTAGTTTCTTTTATTTATTTAGTAAAGCACTTTTCTAAATATTATCATTCCACTTAAATATTACCAATCTTTTAACGACCAGGTTAGGAACAGTTTGTCATGGAGAAAATGTGATTGCTAAAAATTTGATGAAACATAATCAATCCATACAAATTATATAAACAAATAAGCACATTCTTTTTCTTGTGAGTGTTTACAACTCTCAAACAGTCTTTCTTCAAGGAATGCTCCTCACAGAGCTTTTCTGTTTAAGAACCACTGTACATTTGCATGAATCTTCCATGTTGCAGATTTTGTGGAATTATTAGTGTCTGAGTTGTTGCGTATTATTTTTGTCAGACAGACTAATTACATAATACAATTAGACCACACAGAAAACATCCAAATCTGTCAAACATAATCACAGTCCTGCAAAAACTGAAAGACACGATAGAATATATTCAATCTTTTAAATTTCAAAATGGAAAATCTTTATTAAAGAAACAAAACCATGAAAAAATCCAGCTTGACTGAACTTCCCCATATTGCTACTCTCAAAACGAATTCCATAATTCTTTGATGTTCCTTTACAAAAGTTTGTAAACTGAAGACAAGTCACACTACGTGTGGCTAAAAGGTAAGACCAAAATTATGTAAAGAAAATAACCTTTTCCTATGCTATTTGATATCTGGAGGATTTTTGCTAAAGAGAAGCTTCTACCTAAATGTTGTTTATGAGCAACACAGAACAAGAGGAATTTAATAGATTGTACTTCTTGTTTACAATCCCTTCCTTTCCATTATTAGATAGCATTACAACAAAGTTATTTTATACCGCAGACTAATTATACTGCAAGTTTAATACAGTTATGGATCTGGTCTTTGATTTTTCTATTCCCTACATTTCTATGCTCAACTTGGTTTTTTTTAAAATCATATTGAAACAAGCAAAACCTCATTTTGTCTCATTTACATAATAACAATAACCATTTCAAATATCCAGAAGGAGAAACCACTGCTAGGCTAAAAGATAATCTAGCCCTACTTTTCATTATAGAAAACTACACTGGATTTCTTTGCCTGCAAAGAAATGAAAATGCTTGACAAAATTACACAATATGCCGTGTGTGCGAACAATTAAGCAAGCACTTGAACTAAGTTTAATCAAAAGTCAAACATAGCTTTCCTAAACAGGACTGGGGAGTTATTAAGGTACTATAGTCATAAATTTGTTGATTTTTTAAGAGGGGTAGTCAGGCAACAATCTATTCTAGATATTGCCGAGTTAAAATTCCAAATATCTTCATACTGACCCAACTGCCTGGGATACTGAGAATTATAATTAAGCAACAATGGGAATACCACAGGTTGCTTTTATCCCATTTAGCAGGTGACTAAAAATATATTCATAAGATTTCCCTGACCTTTTATTTTTCTCTGATAAATGTTAAGATAAACTAATTTAGCTTCTTTCATAAAAAATAGCAGAAATTGCCTCCTTTTTGGATCTCTAATTATACATTAAAACAATCTCAAAAAATTTTTCCTGTTATAACCTATTTGAAATATATTCGATATTAATGTTTGAATTATGGTTGGAGCTTATGAACTAAATTGGGTGTACATATTCTACTTGAGTAGTGGATTGTTATTATAGATCATTAGCCTGTTTTATTAAACCATTTTAGCAGGAAATGAATTACTTCAAATTACTTTCTCACTCCTCCTAAAATATACAAATATAGCTATGACGACCAGCTTTTGATCACATGCTATATGATCATAATGTCCTGGAGAGATGGTGGTGATCTGGTTTTCTGATTTCATGGCACTCAGTTCAAAAATGTGCCAAATTTTCAAATAATAAAAACTTTTTATTTCATATAAAACTATTACATTTCAGCTCACTAAAAACTAATTCTACACTAAAAGACATTCAGAAAGACAGATATTACCTACTTTTTACAATGAATCACTTTTACTTTGTTTGGTAGGATTTCAGTATAAACAAGACTGGAAACAAAACGTTTTATAAGTGTAAGTGTTCATTATTAACTAGGAATCTAATCTTGTAGCAGGCAGATTATGCAGAATTCATAGAATAAATTATCAGTTCACAGTGGTATATTTTTAACAGATATAGCTACCAGTTAGATGCAAGCATGTTTAGGAAATACAAGTTTCGCTGGTAGGAAACATACTTTTTTTAAAAAAAAAATTGCCCCCATTATAATCCTAAACCCACCTTTCTCACAATTAAAGTCAAGGATTTAAAATGACCTCAACTTAAAATAGGCACATTCATGTATTTTTCTTGTTAACAGTATAGAAGTAGTTTTTCAGGCATATTCTTTTGGCATATTCTTTTTCAACCTCCTGCAGCTCCTGCCATTTCCTGGTGGTTTCCTATTAAAGAAGTAATCAGGCCTAACCTCTGCTTAGATTCCAAGACAAAACAAAGTAATCCAGGTGATGTCACCTACTAAGCATATTTTACAGAGTTCAAACACAGTATATTAAAATGTGACTTACAGTCTGAAAGTTGTATTGCACAATGGCTAGTGGGAGGGAAAGAGAGATAAGAGTTTCTGGGAATAGAAGTAAAAAAGTTCTCTACTCTAGAACTTTCTTCTAGGAATATAGAGAAGACTGCCAAAATGACAACAATGATACTAACAAGGGCTCAGTATCCTTTATGGGAAAGTTGTTCTGAAGAGTACAATTACTAAAATTGGTGTTTATGGACTTGGGAAAATATTATAGGCTCATTCAATTGCCTTTGCTTGGTGCCTATACCATGCAACAAATTAAAATTATTGCCTAAATTGTTATGACAAAAAACGAAGAGTTGTGTCTGCTAAAATTATTTCTAATTGGTTTCTTGGAACAATATGTTAATGCTGTAAGAGAAATGATGAGAGTTCCCAAAAATCAAAGATATATTCATTTTCTCATAGGTTTAACACACGCACACATACACATACCTACAGTCTTTGACTTTGTATGTGTGCGTTTAAGTGTAATTTATATTTACAGATATATATAGTTTCCTTCTCCTCTCCAAATACTAAACTACTGAAATAATAACGACATATCTTCTGTTCCTTCAGACTTTTGGGGGTGGAGGCTGTGCAGTTTTGAGCAGCAATTCTGCAAAAGAAAGCTTGAAAAAGTTGCCATTTTAAAATGTTAAAATAGAGAAAAAATATGCAGATTTGAGCAGTAAAAGTATATATTTTGCCCGCTTAAAAAAATTCCTAAGCCAAAAGAATTATAAGCTAAATGATGGTGATATAAAATATGTCCTAAATTATCTAAATTCATTAAAGAAACCATGTGTACCATAGTTTTAGTATATCCCCTTCCCCTCCCCATTCACTTTAGCTTATAATTTTCAATAACAGTGCTAGAGTAGGATGGTTTGAAGAGTAGTAACTGCATGACATGGACCAATGACTCTTATAAAGCAAATGTCAACCAGCCACTAAGGCCCCAAAATATCCAGCTCTTTTACTGTTATTGTTGGTTCTTCCATTAGTAAATCTAAGGTAAAAAGCTCATGCCATTGATCTAAACTGCCACCAAGCTTCCATCACTTTTAGCAAAAAATTAGCCCTTTCTTTCTTACCACGGTTTCTGACCTGTCAACCTGAGAACAACATCGTATAAGAACGCAGGAAGTATGTGACCGACTGTAGTCCAATAATGATGAATAAAGGGGTTGGACTGGATTTTAAGATTGGGACGCCTGATTGCTTGTTCTAAAGGATTCCTCTTGAATATCAAATTTAGGTAACATTCTGTAGGAAAAATAAGGGTCAAAATGTTCTGAGTAGCTCTTGTTCAAAGAATAAATCCAATCATCTCTAGACATCTTAATGGGTTAACTACTCCATACTACACCATTTTTCACTGTTGCCGGAAAACAGCAGACTTGGATTCGAACACTTCTATGGATTTAACATTCCATTCAACAATAATTACGAAAAAGAAAAAAAAAGGTGTTAATTGTGTAAGCATGGGTTGTAAATAGCCAGAGGAACACAAAGCAGATCTAGTCACCATTACCTTGGGTTTCTTCCTGTAATCCTGAGGTAGATATCATACAGGAATGCTGGG